>SGPL01000317.1:0-39776 GCA_004802705.1 Bondarzewia mesenterica | reverse complement strand
GCAAGGTGCAGAAGACGGCGAGTGTGCTGTCTGCCGTGTCGGATCGACGCAGTCGTTTTGGGAACACTTGAGATGGCGAGCTGGGAGTATCCTGAGGATTCTTCCACTGTATATCTATGCTCCCCAGATATCTGTTTAGTATGTCAAATCCTGGAGGACTGTTGTGTCGATATCGTGTTTCTTGTTTGTCGGAATGGAGGTCAATTTTTGTCTGTCCAGTTTTGTAATTCCACACATGCACACCCGCTACTATATATGTTTCTATGCTTGTGCCACGAAGTCATGTAAGAGATTCCAACTTCTACATCGTTCCGTACATTAATATTTAGACATTGATCCACGCGCGTCATCTCGCGATTTACTTCCGGACATTGCTGGGTAATATCATCCCGTCGTAACATCAACAACCGAAACCCGACCGACCCAACCGCACGACAGACCACAGAATGCTGAATCTGTCTAACCAACCGAACGCGTACAGTGAGCATCTCGAGACGTGGGGAAGTGAACTCGACGAGAGCAAAGAATAACGGGGTACGTGAGGCGAAAACATCCGTTCTAGAAGAAGCTCAAATCAAGCGGGAAAGACAAAAAGATGCGAGACAAAGAGGGATCAAACCGATCGAGCTCGGGGGACCGAGGGGCCAAAACTTAAACCAAAGACAAGGAAAAAAAAATTGAATAACAGGGGGTATAGAGATAAATAGGAAGGATGTAAATGACGGCGGGTTCGTGGATATGTAAGGGTAGAGAGTGGGTGAGTCAAGGCGAAGGCGAATAAGTAGGCTGGGTACGCGTGGGACGAGATGCCAATAGATGGAATTCAGTTAGGCCGATGGTGTAGCGATGATATAATGTAGGGTCGAGAGTCGAGCGAGCCGGCCTGGGGCGGACTGGGCGTCAACGGTGCTGCTTCCCAAAGTTTTTGGGGAAACGTATCCAGGCGGCTGGTCGTTGACGAGTCTGGAGCTGAGGGAGGGAGTATGAGCGGGGGATCTGCCGTGGTGGGGGACTCGGCCGGCGTTTTCGGGAGTTGGTTTGGTTGAGCTGGGAAGCGACGGTGGTGAGTGAAACAGACGAGGTGGCAGACGATAAGGAGCGTGTGCTAGTCCATAAGTCTGTAGAGAGCGCTCACCTTGTGTCTAAGCATGATGAGTTTTGCCATACACGCCGGAGGGCCGCTCTCGCGGAATGGGTTCCCTGCTCATCAACGACAACAATATACCAAGCAGACCATCAACATCAACAGTCGCGAAGTCCGGAACCGGACGCCGGCGTCATCAACGTACTTGTAGCAACGAGGGCCATACCGAGCTCGTGCGCATCCGAAGGTTCGTCGTTGGCTATGAACGAAAGCCAAACGGCAGGGATACGGAGGGAGAGGACGACGAGGGCGGCGACAAACGTCGCGATGAGCATGACAAACATAGCTGCGTCGGGCGTGGTCGTTGTCGTTGTCGGCAGGGCGAGGGGAATGGGAGACGTGGTGTCTGTCGCCTTGCAGGCACAGGCGAGGCCGATGCGCTCTCGTGCGGAGGGGCTGCGGGATGAGATGAACGACAGTGAGAAGGACGCGCTGGCCGCTGGGAACGTAATCAGTCCGCTATAATTCTGTTCTCACGCTCGACCAACCACTTATCTCCGGCCTGACTAAGTTAGTACACCGTCAGATTCGAGACAATGATCCAGACCACACAATCCCCCCCACTATGTTTTCCAGATGAATATTTTCATTACGAATAGATACACAACAGTATTGAAAACAAATAACAGGTCTGCGACGCTACTCTGCACAGAATCATACAATCGCGTGGGGACAACGACACCTATTTCATAGGGAACTTTTTGATGTAGTCTCGGTACGCGGCCTGCAGCAGCACCACAAAAGATTGACCCTCAGGACTATGGTTTCCGGCTGCACTCGGAGAATTGAACGTCAATGGGTCGACCGTTCCCTGCAACCAGCCCTCTGAATCAACACTGTCGTCGATGAGTTTCAGTGCCTTGTCTGCGGCCTTTACATGCGTTAGGTTCCCAGTCAGAGTGGCCATCCGGTATGTCACAGATCCGAGAAGCGCTGTCGATGCCGTGTCTGCGAACGACATGTCGTCGTCAATGTAATTGTATAATGTGCCATTTTCTTTCTGAGATGCGACGAAGCGCCATCAGCATGTCAATAGTAATGCAATGATGACGCCGAGACTGACTTGGTACGACCATGTCCCGTCCAGGATTTCGTTGATCCAAATCGTCAAATTCGTCTTTTGGTCGTCAAACGTGTGCGTCGCAGCAGATTTCCCGATCGTCTCCAACACCCTTAGCATTCCTGCGGCGGCCCATCCATTGCCTGCATTCCCCCTCATTAGAGAAAATCTCCACGGGTTGAAAATCGAACACACCAGTTCCCCAGTGGTTGGCATCCTCTGAAGACCCATATACAATATGTCTCCACAAACTTTTATCCCCGTCAAACAGAGCATCGCGGTATAACCTGCACTGATCATACGCGATCTGCAACAAGGCACTTTGATTGACACCACTCTGCAGTGCGCCATAATAAGCAATGAAAGGTGGTGCCATGTACACAAAGTCCGCCCTGCGAATGCCATTTGAGGTCAGTCAACACTGCCGTTAACGGCACCCAGAAAGAAATGTTCACATACCATAGCTGTACTTCGCTTTCCCGCTGAGATATGGCGCCCTTCGAAGAACGTGGCGCCTTGGTGAGAAGGTACTCCAGCTGCTGGCTTGCAGCCGTCGCAAAGCGCGTGTCAGACAAATTAGCTCGCGTCCAATTAGCAAGGAGAACAGCGTTGCCGATACCTATCCGCAAGAAAAAAGTCATAAAACAGTTGATACTTCATAAAGCATCGATTACGCACTGGCCGGATCGCCCACTGCGCCATCCCCATTGATGAGGGGCAAGGTGTTTGGATTTTTTTTGTTCAATAATCCTATGTCAATAGCAATCAGTCTCCCACGAAAAGCATACAAAAAATCACAAGACTCAGAAACGTACTTCTCAGCAATGGCAAGCACATCCGAAGCATTGTTGTCTACACCTAGAGTCGAAGGCGGGGGGAAGGACCCTGACCCGCCGAACACAGAGAGCGATGACCACTCCCACTCCGTCAATGCTTCAGCGGCAGTCCCAATCTCCCAGCTGCATATACGATACACCATCTGTCTCGTGTGGGGGGTTTACGAAGTGGAGGGGTACGACGTACCTCTGATTGGAGATCGAGAGCATGTTCGCGCGCACCAGAGATACCTGCTCACTACTCATAGAGAGGGACGCACCCGAGCCGTCCCGCTGCGCAAGATCGCGCGGTCTAGAAATCGCAGGTGCCGCGTCGACTCGCATGGCCAACGCCAAGAGCAGGACAGAAATCGTAGACGTGAATGAGCGCATCATGGACCGCTGTGAGGATGCGTCAGCTGAGGACGTCACGGAACGGCTGAGAAGTTTTTTTCCTTGAACACAGTGTGCAAGCTTCCTTCTGCCCCGAGGTCCATCAGGAGACATCGTCTCCAGAGTACTTATACCCCGAGGGACGGAAAGCGGAAATGCGATACTTCGACGCATATGACGGCTGACATCAAATATGCCCGCGTCTATACATACACCAAGTCCAAGAAGGAAGACGACAAGGCCGATGATACGGATCCATCATGCATGGAAGCCAAGAGCAAGCATATCAACGTTTTTGTTCATCATGCATCGTGAGGTAGCCATAGATCCGAGCGAATAACTCGTTTTCGTAACATTTCATCGACCGCATCAGGTGAAAAGATGAGTATTCTATTGAAGGAATGACAGCAAATCAATCCCGGGCAGAGGAGATGGCCGCCGCAGCGCACACGTTGCCAGCATTCGAGGTACTTCCGATAGTAGGAGGTTCTCCACATACTTTTCAGCAGCTGTCCAAGCTTTTCGTCGAGTTTCCAAGTCGCGTGCATATGCAGGGAGGATCAGAAGAAAGACTGCATGGCTAACTGAGACCTTACAGTAAATCAAGCATCTACCTCGGAGAGTGCTCGTTCGGCGAGGGAGATCTTGAAGAAAGAGCCAGAGCCACATGAGAAAAAGATTTCAGGGCCGCGTCGCGAGATCGGAGAAAGACGTTGCTGACTCATAGATCTATCTTCAAGTTTTGATCATCAGTTACAAATCAGGTACGATGTACAAATACTTACTCGGGGGATGCTAAACTCATCAAAGACAGAAGATCAGCCGGCCTGAGTGTTATATTTGGGTAAATTCATGACGACTCTCCACAGAAATTGGAGCAAGTCGTTCTACCGCTGACTAATTTTATCGCCTGCTCATCAACACCTCGAATCTGAACTTAGAAGTTCACGATGGATGACATGTCCGCAATACAGTCATGGCCTCGACTAGCAGAATGTAAGTACTTACTGCCTGTGACCCAGAGGACATTAAGATCCGCATGAAGTCCCTTTGGAGAGTCAAGATGCCAGAATGTTACCTGACGAGGCTAATCTTGCCATGGCCCCAAAAAAATAATTACTGTGAACCAGTGACCGTATGCGTAAATACTTGATGAAGATTGATGTTGGCCGCCGATAGGGTGTAAGAACACTAGCAGAGAGAAGAAAGAGAGGGCGGGGCCCGCATCTTCATGCGATGCAAATGCCGGAAGGCGAGAATTGCCTGTGGAGTGAACGCTTCCTGTATTAATTTCCTGTGCTTGCAGAAATGTTCACCGTAAAGTGCAACAGGCAGACAACAGGGTAGCCTGCAAGTGATTCTTCTGAGGATGGAAAGGATGGAGCCGAGGGAGGGGGGCCTAGGGCATCATGAAACCTAGTTTCCATACTATCATGTCAGAGCTACTCTCAGCCACAGCATGCTTGTGGTGCTGACTAATTCTGCGTGAAATTTTTTGCGCGAGCGGAAGTGATGCCTCATGACAGTACTGCTTGCTGCTATCGATGCACTTCTTGGGAAGGAGTTTGAATTAGTAGTGTTCGACGAATGCACCACGATTGAGCTAAAGTACACTGGAACAGCTCATGCAGCCGTTAATGTATGATACAAAAGTTTGAAAGATTGACTCAATAGGAAAACAAATGTGCATCATCAAGGCATTTTGGCGCTGTGACTGTATATCCCAAGCACATCCAAGAAAGTTCTCGCGTACATATTGTATGTCTAAAACACTGTTTGACCTTGTCTGAAAGAAGTACATATTTACATAGACCCGTGTACGGTCGCCGAGGCATGTCAGGTCTACTTTTTGACCTCAGGCCTTTCGGCCGAGCTGGTGGGGGCTGTTTGGCTGCCATTTGTGATGTTAATCTATTGTGGAACCTCAAATACTGCTTTCAGTCAGTGTGTGTGCGCTGTCTCTCTCTGCATCAGCGACATCGTCAGCGATGAGCAAACTGTCATCTGCCCCGTAATTTACACACACAATATATATAATGTCTGGTTCCAATTTAAATAACTTAAATTGACATTTTAATGATAAAAATTACACATTTATTGATTGATGTGTGAAAGCCAAAATATCCCACTGTTGTCAATGTCAGGACAGCTGAATTGGTAGCGGGCGCGCATTATACATGTTCAAATAGTGATGGAATTAGTGGGCATTTTTATGATACAATTCATAGAATCAGAATCCACTTTAATGGATGACTCAAATTACGATTCCCGAAAAAGGAATCATTCTCTGAACATTGGGCCATTTTAGTCTCGTACCAAGACCCGCTACACGTGGGCACAACAGGCATTAACCCATATCAAATTGGCCAATTCCTTTCTGAAAGCAACCTTAACCTCAAATTTTTCAGCAGATATTTTGACTTCCTCAAAATACTACTGAAAATTTAAATTTATTTCAGCCTTTTCAAATTTATACATTATGCATCAGGAGAAATTTTACTGATCCTAAGAAGAAACCTATCACTTCAGACAAGCTGAACTAGCAAAAAAAAATTCCTCAAAAGGAAATTTTCAGTACCTTCAGCTCAGCTGAAAGTAAATGTTTTCGTGCTCAATTTGGTTGCACATGTGGCCAACCTGCCATATTTAATTTCGGACTTGCTGATTTTTTAGATTTCTACCAAATTTCAGACAAAACAATAGAATTTCTAAAAATTTAAAGCCCAGATTGAATTTAGAAGCTCTCCAGGTGTCTGATTTTAAATAATGCCTCCTGTGGGGGGGTCAAAATGGCCCATGTTCCCGCTACAAGTAACGATTCCCTTTTTGGGAATCATAATTATTTGGGTGCTTACATCGAGGAAGATTCTGTGTTCGCCCGCCTCCAGTCGGCGGGCACGAAGCGGATCTACGTTTGTTTTTCCTCGGCTCTTGGTATATAGAGGACCTTCATATTAGGTAGATAGTGGGGTTGGTGGGGTGCTTAGCTAGTACGACGATATCAAGCAAACTGTAAAGAGGTGCTCTCTAATGCCAAGAAAAGATGCAGTTGATAATGAACATTGAACATTGAACTCTGACGCAGATTTCCATGATATATGGTCATGTCGCTTTCAATGTTTTGGAATTTTCAGTACTTACTGTCGATTACTGGGGCGCATATGATTACTGGCAGAGAGAGCACGAATCACGGCTCGCTTGTAAAGGTTCTCGCGCCCATTAATCCATGCCATGATCCTTGGGCAACGTTTGCTATACTTTGACCTGTAGTACGTACGCTCTTGCGATGGCCCAGTCAAATGCCAATATAAGTATGTAAGTACTAGACACCGAGGAGAGGAATCTATCAATCATGCCGCTGTGCAGTCTGAAGGCAAATCAGATCAGTGTACCAACGTGATTGAGTATATCCTTACCCGATATCAGATTTAGATTGTAAGTGCACCATGTACTAGTACCTGCTAGTACTATGCTCCCTGAGTACTGAAGTACTGAATGTTCATTCGTTCAAATATTCGAGCGACGAGCATTTAAGCTCAAAGCGCTCAAGCTTAGTCACGCTTCTAAAATGGGTGACGTAATATACATAGTTATTTGTTGTCTGAGTTTCAAACAACTTCCCTCAAGGCTCCAGCTGTGTGGCCAAAACCGCCATAAGGTCTCTGGCTCACTTACACAAGTGTCTCGTATTCGACGACCCTCCCCATCTCCCCCTTTAAACTTTGTATCGGAGGCTATCTGCTGGTGCTGAACCGTGCATTTTCTCTGTCTACCTATCAACCTCGCTTCTGAGGAACAGCACTATTGTCCGTGTGGCCCCAGGCAGCCAGTCCAATTGCTCCAATCCTGAAGAGCCTGCATATTTTATGGATCTTATCTCAAAGGCTCGCGCTTTTCTATCGAACTGGGGTCAAGGAGGGGAAGAAGATTGGTGCGTCTTCTCCTCTAAACAAGGTGTGATAGACGCTGAGTATCTCCGAAGCCGCAAGTTCGTGACACCCCTACTCTACGATGTGTCTAACGCGAAAACCGTCGACGCGTTAACCGTGACGTTTCACACTCTTCTATCCGCTACAATGAATACCTCGTCCCGACAACACTCTTTAAACCCTAGCGCTTTCATCGCTTTCCTACAGTCATCGCTTCACGGTCTACCGTCATCGTCACACGATGCGTCGCCAGCTGCGTCGATCGCTAGTACATTTGGCGAATTATTAGTAGACATTGTGTGGTCAATAGATTCACAACTCGATGAAATACTAGCAGATGCCAAGGCTGCCGCAGCGCTCGCTGAACAGGCCGAGAGCAAAAGCGACGCTTCTGCAATCACGACGGCTAAGAAGGATGCTGAAAAGTACAAGGAGGTGTTAGTCGACGTTGTGAATCAGCTGTTGGTGCGTTTCTATGCTTTAATTATGCGCGAAGCAACAATTGATCGTGCACATTGAACGATCTTTAGAGCTCAGGCATTTTGGATCCCGGGCTTTGTAGGGAACGTTTGGACATGGCACTTGTTTCCAATGTTGGCCTTATCTTGGACAAGGCAGCTTTTGACAAGAAGGAGATCCGTATGCGAACAGCGCTTTTGTACGTGGTCACATCAAGCCTCAATGCAACTTCCTCATGTCATTACTTCCAGCTACAAGCAAAATAAGTTCAATCTCCTCCGTGAAGAGTCCGAAGGTTTCTCGAAACTGATCACGGAAGTCACAAGCGCTCTACCTCCTCCCCATTCTCCTGCGACTGGTCTACCAACCGAATCTTGGTCGGCTCTTACTGCCCTCGCACGACCTGTTTGGGAACGTGTTGTCAGTTTGATCGGATATTTTGATTTGGATCCTAACAGGGCATTGGACATCATCCTTGACCAGTTCTCAGTCCATCTTGCGACACACTGGAGTTTCTTCTTGGTGCTCTTGAGTTTGTCCCCTTGGAGGGGCGAGGGCACTCGGTTCTCCACGGATGTAACATGTGGCCAGGCGGAGTCGAACGGTGACATAGCGATGGATAATCAAACGGGAAGGTATACAGGCAAGGATTTGGATACCGTCTTAGCGTTGGCAGAAGGAAACCAAGGTCCGCCGCCATCGTCTCAACCACACACGAGAGTTTTGGCCCAGGTCATGGGCTTTAAGTTTCGGCATTATCAGGTATGTGTGCCACCCATTCAATGAGTCCTACCGACTAAAACATCTCTAGTCGTCGGAGGTCACTGAGCCGACTCCGAGACACCTTTACCTGACGGCGGCTCTCCTCATTCGAGAAGGCTTCATCACTCTGGAAGATTTGTACCCGCATCTCACTCCCACTGATGACGACATGGAGGAGAAAGAGCACAAGGCCTACCTTACATCAGTGGATTCCCGTATAGCTACCGCTAAAATCAGCCAACTTGCTATGGCGGCACCATTGGAGTCAGCTTCGCAACCTAAGCCCCGCCCCTCTGTGTCGCCTCCTGAGGCTAAAAAGACTTCTTCTGAGCCGAAGCAGCGGCCAAATCAGAAGCTCGGTCTAGTCACGGCATTGCTTGCTGTAGGTGCTCTACGACCCGCTATTGCGGTTCTCACGAAGTTTCGGTGGTTGGTTGATGCTCATCCCGAGATCGCCGATTTACTCATCCGAGTGATGAAGCATTCGCTGTCGTCTCTCTACGATTCATTACTGGTGACGAAGGAACGCAATCCTTCATATACACAACCGCGTGGGCGGTACACTGCGGGCGGTGTTGTTCAGGTTCCTGGTAGGAAATCAGCATTGACTCTCTGGGCACCGACACCACCCAGCACCAGTACTATGGACTTCGTGTACTTCTTCCCCGATTGGACTGAAAGGGTACCCATCTCTACGTCGTTGGACGACATGGCAAATGTGATCGAACCGTTGATGGCCTTCGCAGGGCTGCATATTTCCAGAGATCCCCTGTTCCTGACAAAGTTCTTGAGGCTCGGACGACTTCATCTCCAATCGACGGTAAAGCCATTTCTCTAAATCGTTGACAGTCAGTTACTTATCTAACACGTCGCCGCTAGATTGAAATCGATCCCGAAACTAAGAGGCCCGTTGGTCAGCCTGACGCAGAACATCCGATTCGTCGATTCTGGTTCAAAATCCTTCGTCTATATCTACTTCCCGCATTGCCCCTCATCCGCGGCAACGCTGTCTGCACTGTTGAGATTTGGAATATCATTCGCCAGTACGAGACCACCTCTCGGTGGCGGCTGTATGGGGAGTGGAAAACTCGCGTCTACCAGTCGCATCCCGAACTCCGTGTGCGTGCGATTCAGGCGGATCGCGAATCCAAGGGCATCTTGCGTCGATTGTCCCACAATACTATCGACACGCTTGCGGGAACGGTGGCCAAGCTTGCTCACAGCAATCCGTGCATATTCTTCGCGAATGCTGTGAACCAGATCATGTCGTACGACAACTTGGCTGGAGTGGTTATTCAGGCTTTGAGATACGTCACGAATATGGGCTTCGACGTATTGGTCTATATTATCTTGGATGCTTTGGCCAATCCGAATAAGGACAGGGTCAAGGACGATGGCGTTAATACATCTGACTGGTTGCAAAGTGCGCATCATTCGTCTTGATTGATATTCGTAACCCTCATCCTTTCGTAGGTCTTGCCTCCTTTACTGGCATGCTTTTCCGTCGGTACAGCGCTGATCTCACCCCTCTGCTCAAGTACATTGTCCATCAGTTGTACAACGGGCAGACGAGCGAGATCATCGTCCTCCGCGAATTGATCTGGAAGATGGCTGGCATCGAGCCTCTGCCCAGCTTGTCGGATTCTCAGATCATTGCGATGGCTGGTGGGCCTGCTCTCCGCATCGAGTCTGTTGCTTCCAAGACTCGTGGTGCGCGCCTGGACCCGGGTGATGCAGTTCTGAAGGGACCGCAGAGGCTGGGTAAGGCCTTGCTGGATTCATCGCTAGCTTTGCCGCTCCTCATACAAGTGGCACAACAGCGTCAATCAGCTGTGTTCCGGACCCAGAATGCGCATCTCAAGTCGCTTTCCAGTTTGTATGACACTGTGAGTGGTGAATTGGCCTTGTTGATGCAGTTACTGATTGGAGTACTTGCTTTCAAAGACGCATGGAGTGCTGCTACAATATCTGGAGTTGCTCACCTCGCCTGCTGTGATGTCCCCACAAGACTATGCAAATAAAGTCATTCCCAAACTTTCTGAGCTAGGCGAAATCTATGGCATTTGTCCCCCGGTTTGCATGCAGATTATGCGACCTATCCTGCATTCAACTCTTTTGGTTCGTCCTTGTCTCTTTAACTTTTGGAACCGATCGAGCTCACATGCTGGCGGTAGCCTGCCGCGCTAGCTATGCAAGAACAGGAGCGAATAGCCAGTCAGGAAGCGGAAAAGCGGTTAAAGGCTGCTCTTGCCGCGAAGCGTGATCCCAGTGCAGCCAACTCTCGCATCGCATCTCCTAGTGTTGGAGAGACGACTGCTACTGCTACTGAAACGTCTACGGAAACAAAGCCCGTTGCTCAAGAATCCAAATCGTCAGAGGATGTCGTGATGGAGAACGGGGATGCACATGCGTCGATAGAACCACCGCAGCCCGAGGTACATCTCAACGATTGGATTTATTGCCTTTCGCACTAATATTGATATCCAGAGTCCCTGGTTTCCTGAGATCAAAGAACTATTCGATGATGTCAAACAACTTGTGTCCAAGGAAGCCTACGATGTGGTAGGGTAAGTTCCGACTTTCCTTCCAAGTTTGAAGAATTTATCTGATAGTGCATTTAGCCCAGGGTTTTACCTCACTTTTTGGCAGCTTTCCACGTACGATCTTTCGCCTCCTGCAGCCAAGTACGATGAAGAGTGTACTGCACTACGGAATCTGAGTCGCCAAGAGGACAAGGAATACGTTACTGCAGATCGTTCGTCAGACAGGACAAAGCGGCAGGGTGCTCTCGCTCATCGTGCTCGTCGAGACCGTTACAACACGTTCGTCAATACTCTTGCTCAAGAGTTCAAAGAACAGACGGCGCTGCGGGTTTTCACGATAAAACGATTGACGAAGGAGAAACAACATTGGTTTGCGCACAGTATGTATAATGATCCAGGGTACACAATTTGGATCAAAGTAACGTTGGACGCAGGTACTAAGGCCGCCGCTCTCTCTTCCGCGATTATCGAGCATTGCATTCAGCCCCGTTGCCTTTTATCGCCCATGGATGCCGACTACTGTGTACAAATGATCAAAGTCATCCATACATTGGGAACCCCAGGATTCAGCACGTTGATGACGTATGACAGGGTAGGTGGATTGCTTCATTAATATGTCGAAACCAATGTTCTAACAAGCAAAAAGCTTCTGGGAGATCATGTCAAGGTTGTTGTTTTCTCATCGAGTGAATATGAAGCCAAGAACTATGGTACGTCATGAGCACTTTTGCGACGAAACTGAAAACCTTACATCTCTACCAGGTCGGTTCTTGCTTGGCGTCCTCACAGACCTCTACAAGTGGTACCAGGATGAACAAGCCTACTTGCAGGACAACCGTGTCAAGGTTGGTGGCAAGGCTACCTGGTTACCTGGTTTCCAGCATCAGTGGTCGAACAAGAGTGTCATCGAGCCTTCCTCGGTATTGTCTTGGAACAAATTTCAACAAATCGTGAAGAAGTGGCATCGGAAACTGTTCAAAGTACGTTTTTTTTCAACCCCGAATTCCCTTTGCTCATCATGACTATCGGAGCCAGTGTTTCGCCGACAGCATCCAGACAGGCGAATTCATGCATGTCTACAATACCATTATCGTGCTCAAAGAGATTTTACCTGTCTTTCCGGTATCCACGGTCTCAGAGTACATAGGCATGCCTTTGAAGCAGGTCATGGAGTCATTCCTAGAGAAAGAAGAGCGAGGTGACTTGAAAATCCTGGGTAGAGCGTAAGTACGATTTTCCTATTCCCTTCGCCTAAATGTTACTCATAAATACCAATTAGTTACCATGCCAGCCTCTTAAAGAGAGAACCCCAATGGGCTCTTCCAAAGAGCGCAGTGAGCAAGGTGAGCTTCATTTAATCTATCAGCATTTTGTGAATTAAATGCAGTATTATCAGCCGATTGCGTCCATTGTGACCCCAAAGGCGACAACCCCGACCCCGACCCCACCAACCCTTGACAGAGCTAAGAGCAGTGCACCTCCGGCTGCCCCTGCTGCAGTCGCCACTCCCACAGTTGAGAAGCTCCGCAACGGCGTTGCTCCAACCCCATCAGCACCTCGTGCTCAGCTTGCTTCAGCGAACGGAACAAACGAAAAAACTGCAATCTCTTCCACTAAATTGGCCATGGATAGGTGCGTATCGGACGCATTGATATCTCATCGAAGTCTTAGTGATTGTATACCACAGTGTCCCTAGGCCAGAAGTCGTGAAGAGAGTGCGTACGGAACCTCGAGCGGGTACCCCAACGCAGCCGGCCGCCAACGGGAGAACTCCAGAGACAAAGACGCAACCGATGGACGTTGACGCATCCAAGGATGAGACTAAGAACGCCATGCAACCATCCACCAGTTCAAAGGATGGATCCCTTATGCCAACTCGTCCCTCTCGAACTCCTGCAGGAAATGTATCAAGCCCTCGCCCTGGCGCCCCTAGTCCTCGTCCAGACGCCCCTACACCGATTTCCACGCCTACACCTCGCAAACCCTTGCCATTACAAAACAAAGAGTCGCCGCATCCCCCTGCCACACCAACACCAATCTCCACGACCGTTCCAATGGGCAAGCAACCGCCCAAATCTCCAAGAAGTCATCGTTCTTTGCATGACAGATTTTTCCCGCAAGAGCCTGCTCAGAATATGCCCCCGCCAAGCGCTCCCAGTCAGACTGTGTCCGCGCAAGAGTTGCGTGAGACTGCAAAGCAAACGGTTGGCAGGAAAGTGGGACCAGAAGACCAGACAGAGGACAAAGGAAGTCGACCTCCGCCCAACGAACATCGGCGTGTGAGCGGCGGTTCCAGGGCGCCTTCCCCTTCAGCTCGTCGTCGTTCCCCGTCCCCTTCCACACGGCCCGGTACCAGAAACCACAGTAATGACAGTCGGACCAGTGCTGGCCGCTCTCGTTCCGATCGTGGGGAAGGCGAACGTTCAGACGACAGACGTGGGGACCGCGACGGGAGGCAGGAATTGCGATCGGCTGACCGACGGGATGGTACGTCTCATCGCAGTGAGCGGAGAGAGCGGGCTTCAACACGTGAAGGAGAACGCGAGAAGGACCGTGGGCGAGATAGGCACGGGGACAGGGAACGAGACAGAGAACGGGACAGAGACAGAGACAGAGAAAGGGAGCCGCGGGATCGAGACAGAGAGAGGGAGAGAGACAGAGAGAGGGGCGAACGCGAACGCGACAGGGAGAGAGATCGGGATAGAGGAGATCGTGAACGTGATCGACATCGTAGGGATGAGAAAGACCGTGAGCGGGAGAGCAGGAAAGATCGGGAAGCCCCCAGTCGTAGCAACGCTCCGTCAGTGGTAGATGACCGTGGCCTTCCTAGTCGCCCTGATCTGTCGAGGCATCGCAATGCGCAACCAGGCGAGGAGTCACTTGGAAAGCGCCGGAGGCCTGCGGAAGATGAAGTACGTGAATGTGTTGGTTTCAAACTTAATCTATTTGCTAATGCATTGTTTCGCAGCCTGAGCGTGCTTCTAAGCGTAGCACCCGTGAGAAGGGTCACCGTGAAGAACGTGGTCGCCGTTCGTCCGATAAAGAGCACGACCGACCGCGTGATTCCGACAGACGAAGAAGGGAACGCGATGCACCGGAAAGTGATGGGCGGTCTGCACCTTCGGAAAAAGTCAGTTTCCACACTCTTATCACTCGCTGAGCCTTCTCAAACCTAATAACCTCCAGCCATCTGAGAAGCGCGTTCCGGAAGGACCTGCGTCGTCCACGAAGCCATTACCCGCTTCAACTCCGTCCGCTCCGAGAGCAATGGCGTCTGGAGAGCCTCCACGTATTACTAAACCTGAGACCACGGGCACGCGGGATCGTATGAATCGTGACACGGCACCACATCAGGCCTTGAATGGGTCATCAACCGGGGCTACGGGGGCAACAGCACAGTCTTCTCCGCAGGAGTCTTCTGGAACGGGCAGCCTTCGTGCTCGTATCGGCGAGAGAGAGGCACCACATCCTCCGCAAGCACCGAATTCACACCGCGCAGAGACAGCTCCCGCTGCATCCGAACGTAATCGGCAGGACGACGATCGAGAGAGTTCTAGGAAGCGTACTGTGTCCGGTAAGTTTTCTTGATATTGTAGAAATTTGCGCGGCATCCCGAAACTGAGCTTGTGCTCCATAGATCGCGAGAAGGACGCTGGCGGCGATGCTGCACTGGGCGCAGGGCCAGATACCGTGCTGCAGCCTCCCAAGAGGCCGCGGATCAATCGTAGTCGATATGCCTCGGGATCGTCTAGAGACCATGCCTTGGCCAAGAGGTTGCTGCCCATAGATCCTCAGGCCGGAGACAAGACACGGTCCGGCCGAAAGGATTAGATTTGTTGTAAAGCTTCGGTGCTGCTCTGCGCTGATTCCGCGTGTAGCATACATCTATTGGCGTTGTTACATATTTGTATCCTGTATAGTATCAGCAGAACTATCCATTATAGCTCCCTGACCTGCTCAGTCCATTTCCAGGTGATGATGAGATCATGATAGCATGAGATGTGAATAATGATAAGATGCCATCCCCGCGACCGTTTGCGAGTTGAATCGCAAGTTGAATGTGGTCTAACGTCCCTTAATGAGGGTTAGAAACTCTTCGCGTGTTTTCTGCTGGGTTCGGAAGCACCCAAGCATACAGGAAGTCACGGTGACTGAGCCTGGTTTCTGGACACCACGCATAGTCATGCATAGATGGCTACATGCGCAAGGCCAGGTGAGTGTGGGACACGCGCCGGAAGGGCTCTATGGGACCCACGTTGCTTCCATAACGACGGCGACACCACGAGGCTTTATGGCCTCTTGTACGCATACGGCAATCTGCTTGGTGAGTCGCTCTTGTACTTGGAGCCGACGGCTGAACGTCTCTGCGATCCGCGCGAGCTTGGACAAGCCGAGGACGAGTTTATTCGGGATGTAAGCAATGGCGACCTGGGCGAGCCGCGCGGTTAACGCGGGGAAAGTCCGAGAAAGACGGGAGAACGGACGCACCTTTCCTGTAAAGGGGACGAGGTGGTGCTCACACAAGCTCGAGATGTCAATGTCACGGACTAGGACCATCTCGTCGTGATCTTCTGCAAAAATAGCATCATTGATGGTGTCTGTCGGTGGACGTTACCTTTCAGCTGTGGGTATAGCAAACGAGAAAGGCTGCAAAAATGGCCCGCACCTGCCAGTCGTTCCTCATATCCTTTTGTCATCCACATAAGGGCCTGAGCATAGCGGTCCGGCGTTCGAAGGAGACCCTCGCGATCGGGATCTTCGCCGATGCATTCTAGCACGGTGCGCACAGCTGCAGCTAGTTTCTGCTCACGTGCGGCCTTCTCGGCGGGAGTTGCATGCAAGCGAGACACGGTGGACTTGGCTATGGATGTGAAGATTAAATATCAGAAAGTGGTACATGTAACGAAAATAATTGATGGTGCACCTGGCCAACCCAGACCGTGTATGTCAGGAAGCGGGCTGGCCCTCTCTGGCGCATGCACGGACGCAGGAGTCGAAAACCCGGATGCGGGGCGGAAGCCATATCCCTCACGAATGAGCTGAGTCGACGCAAGTCTGGTAGGATCCGTGGAGGAAGATGAAGAGATGACACCGGATTCTTTGGATTCTTTGCGGACATGATCCTCATCGCCTCGTGTGCCGCTGCTGCTTGCAATTTCTGCAGGCCCATCCAGAGTGGAATTTTGGCCGTCAGAATCTGCTGCTGCCGAATCGATTTGAAGTTTGCGCAAGCTGTCGGACAGCAGGGCTCCGTGCGTGATATCGGAAGACATTATTAAGTTGATGGATGGAATAGAGAAAGCCAGAGAAATCAGGTGGACAGACACAGCAGGCTAGTTGAGCAGGAAATTTGAGTAGCGGGTCGAGTGACTCCCGAGCGACCAGGACCTGCCTTACCTACAACGGAAATCTGCAAGGCAGAAAGAGACCCCCGGGAGCGCTAACCTGATAGTATGTCAGCGAAAGACCATTATTTCGTTACTTACTTCATTTGACTTCATACTGACACCAAGTATGGTCATACTCACCAAATAACATTACGTCAACAAGTGAAAATACTTGGGTAATTTTGAGACTCCGGGGTCCTCATTTAAATACCAGCGCCATTCGACACACACTGGCTGTTGTGGCCGTTTACGGCTATCTGAAGGAAACACTGAGAACACTCGACCAAGCCCGAATCAACGCTGCCTGCGAATGTACCCCCAGTTGCCTTGCCAAAGCCGTTTTTTTAGCCCTCACATACCATACCTGACTCACCAAAATATCTATCCTCTCCAGTGTTACCAGGTGCACTCAAATTCCTGTGCCACGCCATGTGTGATTGCAATCACCGACATGACCCCAACGGCGTAGCACGCTAATGCTGGCCACCAAATGAAGTTTTCTCGGATCTCACAGCTAGAAGAATTTTTTTTACTGACCATAACACAAACATTCCTGTTAGGGATTGCACAGCTTGTGCCCCGGACATCCCCTATCCTTATATATATGGTCGGTCTGGCATCCTGCTCACACTCGTCACCCCATCCTTGTTTCTGTCATGATGCCTTCGTCACTGTTACACCTTCAGCTTTTCTTTTCTGAGATATTCTCGCCTTTCGCCCATCACGATTCTTACGATGCCCCCGTCAAAAAGTCTCCAAAGGTGGCTCCCAAATTTGCCCCATCGCAGCCTGACTCTATATACGAGGCCTGGCTTGCCTCTCGTGCGAATGCACCGGCGTCAGTGCCACGCTTCAGTGCCGGCAGTAACCGCCCAGTAACCAGGGAAAACCTCAAGCTTGCACACAGAATTGCCAAACTGTGTACTCCCGAATTATTCAGATTGTTTTGGAATCTCCATCCTTACCGCACTTTGTTCATGATAAGTGTCAGCTTCGTGCGGGGCATCCTGCCTGTCTTCAAAGGCTATTCCCATGCATTGATCATCAACGAGGTTGGTTCACATAATGTCCTCCGATCGTTCTCATTCATGATGATGATTGTTCTTACCGTCAGATTCAATCTCTAGTCACATCAGGTCACTTTACCTGGTCGCATCTCCTTTGCCTCTTAGGCACCGAATCTTTACGATTTGTTGCCGAGAAGCTATTGGATTCCTTCGCGTAAGGCGCCTCCCTCCCGGCTTTCCTTCAGCTACCCGACGTCTGACATACTGATCCTTGCTACAACAGTGAGGACAACGAACATCTTGTGCAAAATTCCGCACGTTTTCTCGTCGAGTATCAACAGATGGAACAACGCGTGCGCCTCGACGTACCCACGTTGTCAGATCCGACCGTCCGCGATCTGCTCGCAGAGTCGGATATGTTCGTCTCGTCGTTCCAGGGCGTGGGCGGCTTTGGCCTGTTCTCGCCCGTCGATTTCATCCGCATCTTCACTCTCCTATCCGAACTCGCGTCTCACATCTTCGTTCTCTCGTCCCTCACATATGGCGCGCTCCCCCTCTTTACCCTGGTAATTTCCGTCGTCACTTCGGCCCTTCCATTTCTTCAGTCGTATTTCATGCCCTATGGGTATGAGTTTGATTTATCCACTTATGAAGAGGACGATGTACGTCAGGCGGAAAAACAAGAGCAAATGCGCCACCTCTCCATCAGTGAGTCCCATCGTCCCGAAGTTATGCTCTTCGGGCTGGGCCCTTGGATTCTAGACACTTGGGCCGCTGCACGCAAGGCTGGTTTGGGCATCCATCAACCTCACAAGCCACAATTTTCGTTGTCAAAATTTTTGTCTCATATTAATATCGCGGAAATTATCACCTCACTACAAAATGTCTGTCTGAGAGTCCTATTTTATCTGGATTTCATGGATTCATGATCTAATTTCCAATTCTTGACAGATACCTTTCGTCCTAATGCTCCAATCGTCACCTTCCCTCGGCTCCTTGGCCTTGTACCGCAGCTCGGTTCAATCCATCGTCTATACCATCAGCAACCTGTTTGTTACCATTCGGATGGCGCTCCAAGGCATCTTCCTGATGGGTGCATTCTGCGCTTCGATGGAGATCGAACCTCATTTGCAGCCGAAGAAGGACAGCCACGTCCAATACGAAGCGTTGGGAAAGGGCATGAAAATCGAGGCACGGTGAGAGATGCTGCGTTTTTACGTTCTACCGACGTCATATCGACGTGCATCTAGGAACCTCACCTATACCTACCCAGGCTGCACAGATTCCGCTTTGCGGAACATCAGCTTTACGCTTGAAGCCGGAGAAACTTTGGCACTCGTAGGATACAATGGCTCGGGTATGTTCTACTGCTCTCCCTTTAGGATGATTTATTCAGCGGCTATTTCGACAGGAAAATCAACGCTGGGCAAAATCCTCCTTCGCATCTTTGATTTTCACTCAGGCGAGCTCCTTGTGAATGATGTTGACATCCGCCGATACCATCCAGTGGACCTGCACCGCGCCATGACGGCCGTATTTCAAAACTTCTCAAAGTATAACGGCACCGTAACAGAGAACATCGGAATCGGTTTCGTCCAGGACATCACATGTCCCTCCGCTCTGAAACGCGCTGTCAAGCTCGCGGAGAGCGAACGTATTGTTGACTCGCTCCCGCAGGGCGCCGACACCCGCTTGGATGCCCTCGGCTTTGACTCATTGATCTATCCGCCCCTAGGTGGCATGCCCGTACCCACGGGTGCGAAATCGGAAAGACCCGTGTGGGTGCCTCATGGGCTTTCCGGCGGCGAGGTGAGCATGCTTCGAGTTGCTGCGTATCTCCACTATCACAGCAATTCCAATTATCATCAATATGACCATACTCATGCTGACGGTGCCCACGTCTCTTCCATGCGCAAACAACGTTCGGTGTCCTCCTTTCGTCCGTGTGATCCGAAAACTCCAGTGGCAACGCATAGCACTCGCGCGCGCCTTCATGCGCGCGGATCGCCCCGAAGTCGATCTCCTCCTGTTCGACGAGCCGGTGCGTGATCAATCAGCATCGTACTCATCCTTACATCTCCCATAACTTTATGTATGCACAAAAACCGCGAACGGCCGGGTTGACACTGGATCTTCGTGTCAGCAGACTTCGGCATTGGACGCGCACGCACAGAACAAGATCTTTGCCACGATAGACGCGCTTTCGCGCTCGCCCAGCGGCGAAAAAACGAAGACAGTCATCTTTGTCACGCATCGCCTCTCCACCGCGCGCAGGGCTGATAAAATCGCCATGATGGAGAGTGGGGTGCGTTTCATCATACGTGTATGAATACATTCCCCGTCGAGTCTGGCTAATATCTTCCCCTTCATAAGTCGATTACTGAATTCGGGACGCATGAGGAGCTCCTGCGAAAAGGAGGCGCATATGCGTCGCTGTACCGTGCGTCAGTTTGACGCAGAGGTGGCATATTAATGAGGAACTAGAATGTGGCTTGCGATTTTCGGACGCCGTCAAGCATGGTTGCGGTGAATGTCCGCTATTCATGAGCATCGCTACTGGCTACATCTGTCACTAGATACTACAAATACCATACAGCGCGAACTATATTTACTGTCATTATTTACCGTCAAACACTGCCCTAATCCCCTTCATAGATTATATGCCGTTATGCCCGAACGAAATGATCACGAAAATCGAAGACACCATCTTGGAAGAAAGCATCAACCGCAACACCATCCAATCCAGGCGCCGTAGCCGTATTTGACGTGGGTGCGTTGTACGTCCCCACCAATATGCCACCGTCCCTTACTCCTCGAATTAATGAAGGGACCTTGTCCTGAAGGAGAAAGAAAGATAGCGACGATGAGACGAAAGGGAGTCACAGGATGAACCCCAGATAGGAAGCAAACCGCACAAACACGCACCAATAGCTCTGTATCTACAAAGACGCCTAAAAGGTTGTTATCCTTGCAGAACTCCACGGCTGCACTCAGACTCGACAGTCTCTGGTCCCTGGCATCTCTCGTACTCAGGGCGGTTGCGCTAGGAACCTTGCTGTTGACTTCACCGCACTGTGATGCGAAGAACACGGGGTCTGCCGAGAAAACGAACAGAACGAGCGTCGAAGCAATGAACATGAGCGGTTCGTCTCGGCAAGGCTTATGCAGCGTAACAGGCAGCACGTACAGTTCGGTTGTTTCCAGTTCACAGCCGCGCAGACGTCCGGTGAGAATGAAGTGAATATGATTTTTCGGCGGCCAGAATGGCCTCCCGGCAATGCCGCCGAGGTATGATAGACCGCTCGCAAAACCGAGTCGATAAATTGATTCAATGGCAAATTATGCCCAAAGGAATTTCGCTCCCTAATCTCTGAAGTTAGGTAGGCAAGTTCAAGGCAAACGCCCATAGATATCGGTAAAATCTTTGATGGAAGAAAAATAAAATCCATTCAGAGTCTATGAAGTCAGCAAACCCGTTCATAAGACACACCTTCATGAGCTTTTCTAGCGACAGCATAACAGCAGACGATAGTCTATACCACTCTGATGCCGTCAAAGGCTTCATTTCCGTTGCTTTGAGATCCCTTCCGGTCCTCTCTGCCAAGGACTCAAACTGAGCTAGAGTAATATCTGCCACCCCAAGATAAAAGTCATTTTCTGGTATTCGCCAGTCTGCGAACACGACAGGATGGAGGTCCCGCGTGACTTGCACCGTAAGGTACACATAGCTCCCGGAGACAGACGAGATGGTGATGGGTTGGAAGCTAGTCATTGCATGAGACGAGCCTGAAGGAGAGGCTTGCACAGAAGAGAATGGTCGTGCCCGTGACATACTTGACAAGCGACGCTTTGGTATAGGAGCAGGCTGAGATTGTGATAGCGACTTCCAATAAGTCTCTACTGCACCACCAATTTCCAGCGTCACTTCTTCGAAGGGTGTTATGATGTTGATGGTGAAAGAAACCTGTGACCTTCTATTTCAATATGACTTCCCTTTCTAGAGGGAGAACCTGTCTTACCTCTCCAATAACATGCAGACGGTGGTCTAATATAGGCAATGTAAACAACTCGTTGTTCTCCCATTTGCTGAACAACGAAGGGAGAGCGATAGCTCGACCGATAGTTTTGGTGCCAAAGTTGGGGTACAGCGAAAATTCTAAAGAAAGTTGATCCAGCAACGGCGTCTGAAATGTGAGGACATGGACCTCGTCCAGAAGGGGAAGCGAGATAGTGTGAGGCGCGGAAGTAGCATTCGGGGAGGATGTCATGACCAGCTTGAAGAGAGGAGAAGAAAGTAAAGCCGTTTCAGAGCAGCCTGTGCCCATCAGCCTGGAATGAAGTCGCACAGCAGGAACAGGCTGGTCCGGTGGAGTGGCGTAAGGTAGAGTAGTGTGACCAATGGTAACCTGAACCAAGCATTGTCTGTCAAGATAATTATGACCGTAGACACGATGAGGCATCATTGGAGGAGGCAGCGAAAGAGATGGTATCATGTCGATATCTGATTCCATAGCTCGCAGAGCACTGGACCCAGTAGACTTGTCGGAAGGGCTGCGCATTGAAATGTCCCTGGCAGCAACAGTACTCGCAGTCAACAAGAGAGCGACGCAATCCTGGTGGCCGTACCAAGCAGCATAATGGATAGGTGAGTTTCCGAGCTCGTCGACGACGTTTGTACGGCTTCCAGCCTCCAACAACACCTTGACGCAGGAAGCGTGCCCATATCTCGCAGCGTGGACAAGCGGCGTCCATTCATTGTACTTGTCGGCGACGTCCCATCCCTCATGGCGGACCAAGAGCTGACAGATATCCGCATGTCCTTTGCGTGCAGCGAAATGTATCGGAAATTCGCCATTGCTATTGGGTAGACTTCTCGCCCCGTGCTCGAGCAATAGCAAGACGACGTCCATATGACCGGCCAGGCTCGCCAACGAAAGCGGAATGAGATCCCCATCAGAAGGGGTTGGTTGAGCTGACACTCCACCCTCTTCGAGCAGGACACGAACACAGTCAACGCTGCCCTTCAGTGTCGCATAGACAATTGGGGTGTAGTTCTCCATGTCATGGACGTACGGTGATGCCTTGGACTCCAGAAGACGTCGACAAATATCTGCATGACCGTTCATAGCAGCATAATGGAAAGCCGAACGCCCATATGCGTCGACCTTGTCGGGCTGTACTTCGTTCTCGAGGCAAAGGTCGACCAAGCGCGGTGCTCCAGTAATAGCTGCCTCGTGAAGACAAGTACGTCCGTTGATATCATCAACGAACTTGAAGTCAAAAGGTTCGGAGGTACTAGACATGATCAAGTCGGCGAGGTCCGGAGGTGCGTCCACGACAGAGCGCCATAAGATGCGAGTGATATGCACTTTGGCCTGCTGTTGCTGCCCGAGCGTGTTCGAATACAGCACAGCAGCCTTGACAGCTTCCTGATCACCAGTAGTGACCGCCTTTCGCAGGTTGCTCTCCAGATCTCGGAAAAGGCCCATCTGCGTGTTCCCCTCAATCGACATTTGGCGATTAAAGATGAGATCGTTGACGGCCTGGCCATCAAGCGCCAATCCTGACGACACATCGGTGATGTCGACGAGACAAGCGGTGACTATGTCAGAGAGTTCTGAGATGAGCTAAACACAACATCAGCGGAAAGAAAAGTCATAGGCGGTGATATAGACCTGTCTATTGAACACGGGCTGCACTTCAACCTGCCGAGCAAGGTATAGTTCCTTAGTCGTGGACTTCGAGCGCTTGTCCCACTTCTTGAGGATTTTCCGGAAGCCGGTAGCATTGATTTCGATGAATTGCTAGAAAAAGATTGGTTTTGCATGGTCAAGAATAAGATAGGGTCGGTTCACTTTACCTGTAGCTTGGCGATATCCCGCTCAAGCAAATGAAATCCCTCCTCTACTGCCTTCCATTCAACATAGTTTTGCGTAGTATCATCAATATCATCCGGAAGCACCCTCAAAGCCGCAGCTCGCCGCTTGGAAAGTAACGTTTCCAGTCGGAGCTTGAGCTCGGCTTCCTTTCGCAGATAAAATGCGTTGATCTACAAGCGGCGTCTATCAAACCGGTCAAACAAACCCGGAGCCGTATAGCATACCTTCTCCAGCTCTCGCTCCAGCTTGAAGAAGAACGCAGCTTTGTGTGCTTGGAAGTCGGGCCCTCTATCGTCCTCCTGTCCATACCATGAAAGTATTGAAGGCTCATCAAACTCGATGGACGTGCTGTCCGTATTCCCAACGCTAGAAGCGGGCGCTTGAGACAGTAGATCTCCTGGACGGATTCCTAATGCGAGAGAGGCGGCTTCTGAGCCTGGTCGTTTTGCGGCAAGCGAGGAAACAATCTTCTTGAGGAACTTGTAATCCAGGTAGTACTCGGACCACCCAGGTATTATCTCGGCCTGTAATTGCTTGCCAAACTGGAATTGCATAGCGCCTTCAGAATGTTAGCTCTCGCGAGCATTCAAACAAAGACCTACCTTCATGGTCCCTCAGAAGAAGAAGGGATTCTTCAGTTATATCAAAAAGTCGCGGTGGGGGGACGATAAAATCGGAGTCAATTACGAAGAAAGAGTAGCCGAGGAGATAAGTTATTGAGCTGAAGAGTCAGACGAGCTGGTGGTATGTGCAAGCTACTCATCCAAAACTGGTAATTACCTGGTACTGTATTTCAGAAGCTGCGGCAGCAATTCGAGTCGACACAATCTAAGCGTCCATCTCCCCTGTCGGCCTCTCCTAGCCTCTCCTATTGTAAAATTTCTCTGCCGCTCCTACAGATGGATCGGACAAGGGGAATCGATAACTGGTGAACTCTGAGGATGTGTTTTCCAGCGACGAACGTGCATCGCTGGAACGTGTGTGACGACCCCGTGCACTCATTTTAATGACGCGTTTAAGTGGATAGCTCATTTTGAAATTCTTGAAAGGTGTGAAATGTATGTTCTCTCGGACGATCGAGGAGATCCTCTGTTTAAGGGATTCCAGGAAAGCGGGAGGGCAATTGCGTCGCAAACACGAAGCTGGGCAGATTACTTGCCAGTGACGTATTATACAAGGACCTTCCGCAACTGCCAAACCCGCGCTGGCAAAAACGTCACAGGGCACTTCCCATGCTTTTCTACCTGGTCGTATACGCAACGGTAGCAAAAAACATATCCCGACGGTAGCGCAGTCGCGTTCGCGATGGGGTTTTGACAAAGGGGACACTGTCCATACTTTGTCCTGTCGACGGGTATACCTCTCGGATGAGGAGGCAGAAGGGACGGCGGTGGGATTGAAGGTCCCAGGGGGGATGTGGAGAGAGCACGGGCGGGAGAGGATGGAGAGTACCACCATTCGAGGAATTTAATGAAGAAGATGGCCGTTGGCAAAAGAAGTTTTAGAGAATCGAGGAGAAGACGGGGGGAGGTTATCAGAAGGCGTTTAATAAGAGCCAATATACCTCTCTTCTGATCTGCAGAGCTCACTGTCTGAGCCGCCGCCGCCGCCGCCACACGCTGAATCGCACGCATTAGAATAAGCTACAATCCGCAAGAATAAGACCTACATAATCATCAACACCTAATCGCCTGAGGTCAACTCCAACCCATGACAGCCACGGTCGGTAAAATGGAGATTGATCAAACAAGTATGCCACATTGTAGACGAGAAGCCATGTCTCAAAGTCATGTTGAGCCATGGATATGACCGTTTATATAACCCGCGCAGGCGTGCTTTGAATGTCTGAAATTCGAGTAAGTCTTTTTGCGATGACAGATGAAGTACAAGAATAAATAAACCTGGTCTGTCAGCGCTCTGGCCTGCCTGACCCCACCATCTTCAAGTTCTTCAAGCCCAATTCCTCCACCAACGTCCTCGAAGTAGTCTTGAGCTTTGGCCCTGATATAAGGTATTCCAATCTGTGAAGAAAATAATTTTGTATATAAAGCGTGAATAGCGGAAAGACACATACGAGCAAGATCAAGGAACGCCAGACTTCACGTGTTCTCAGGCTCTCTTCAGGAGGTACTCCACCGACAGCCGCCTTGGCTCTCTCTGTTTCTATGAGGGGTCTCCGTCTTCTTTTGAGACCATAAAAGTTCTCAGCAAATGAAGCATCTGCCCATGTCTTTAAAATAGGACTGTATGAACAATTAATGAGACGCACTGTATTTACGGAGGTAATGACGCTCCACGAAGAACATGATCAATGCATAGAACTCCTCATGCCGGTTGACAATTCGCAGCAGATTCCTCGGATACCTTTGAGCGAAAACCTGATAAAAAGGGCTTTTATCAATTGCCATGAGAACAAAACGCTTTTTTGCGCACTCACCGACAAGACATATTTCAGCGCCGGTTGTAACAGGTCCCTCAGCTGCTCTTGTGCAACCAACTCGAACAGCGACGGTTTCAAGGGATCCCCTCCGGTGCCATTGAAGAATTCCATAAAGATCAGGCTTAATTATTGGGTAACACAATGACAAACAAAGAGCATGAGAGACTTATAAGAGACAGCGCTTGAGCTACTTCGTTCGCTCGGGCTGGCACACGAGCAGTCAGGAGCAGACGCACAACGCGCTCCGACTCTGTCACGTGAAATACATCGACAAGTTGTCAAGTCAGATCTCAGCAGCATTCAGCAGCTTTCGACAATACTATGAGGATAAGGCACTCGAGTTAATTGAGACCTGCAGTAAAATAATCGAGTTTTTCTGCAAAGTAACAAGGTGCACGATCCATGGAGGATATAATCTTAGGACTCTCGCCAATGTTTGAGTCGCAAACGACACCCTTCAAAAAGTTCGAACATACGGGATCTTAGATCTGAGCTTGTGGAGGCCTCGTTGCCTGTGCTCTCCAACCTTCTCCAACACACGTTCAATAAAACATTGCTTCGGACATAAGGCTTTCGAATTCCTGTCCACAACCAAGCCTCTTCAAACTCAAAAGAGTGCAGACTCATCTTTAGATATCCATCTGTCGAATTTCTTCTAGAGCACTTGCGCGGAAGCAAAAGCAGAGAACGTCCACATCGACCTCCATGTCCCACATGTCTTCCTACGTTTCAGGTTACAGTGGTGCTCCTCGTACTCAACCCCAACTTGGGACGGGCTATCGAGACCGATATTATGAAGGTACCGGTCTCCCACCTTTCGAAGTGTGCGTGCCAACTTTATTTGTACCTCTCCTCCTGGACCATCCACGCTGCTGCTGGCCCTAAGCGCATATGCTTCGTATCTGTATCCTGGGTGCACCGTCGGTTCGACGCTTTTCTGCCCCCATTTGACGTCTTGTTGTCAACACCACCGTGTCGCCTTAACCACCCTCCTCTTTTTTCTAAGATTACCACTTTTTCTTTCCTCTGAATACTTATCACGAAGTACCTCTTTCTCATGCAAAATGGATCCCGCAGACCTATGGCTCCCACCGATGCCGAACTAGCAACAGGAGCCCTTAAGGAAGAAGCTGACTGTCGCTTCCCTGCTTTCACCGCGAATGATGCTGTCACGCTCGGTCTATCCCTACGCAAACGTTTTAGGGGTTCCTCACGGCACCAAAAACATGGCAAAGGCCTTGTTATATCCGTCCAGACCATTGTCGGCCACACATTGTTCTCCTGTACGGTTGGGGACCTAGGAAGCAACGTAGGCGATGTAAGTCTCGACAGCTGGGCGTGCTTGGAGGGCATGATCGCCGTCGTGCGACGAACGGGTCACTCGAGCTTCTATGTTGAGAAGGGAATGGGGGCTATGGGTAAGACGCCCAAGCAGTTGGGTATTCAGGGCGACTTACGAGTGAATGGAGGTGGTGAGTACTTTCTTGCCATTCTTGGGAGTGAGGGAGCTGAAATAGCTATGTCTAGCTTTCCCTATCTGGCTAGAGGTAATCGTGTCCGGACTTCAGCTTCCTCATTGGCAAGAAGACTGAGGTCAACTCATGTGTGTTGTGATCTTAAAGAACGCCCCTTGTTGTCCAATCGCGGTTGTAGCATGCTATTCGGGTTCGAGCACAGATGACCACCACGTACGCTCCTTTCTCCTAAATGTCGACAGTGCTCTGATTGGGCACCGTCTAGTTGGTCGTCACATCGTGTCGAGATTATCTGCGCAAAATGGAAGAGAAAGCTGCTCCTCCACCACGAAGTCCATCGCCAGGCTTGCCTCATGACCACAGTAGCTCAGTAAGTAACTGCATTCCTCTACGCAGACATCGCTGTGTCTCGTTCCCGCTGACTCGCATCTGAACCAAAGGAGTGGATCTCGAATTCGGCGGCAGGAAAATTATACCGTCCATCAAATTTTTCTGACGAACCTGAGGATTTACACCACGATTGAACAGAACACAGGGATTAAGGGGAGAGGGTGGTTGTAGATATATGCGAGAATATACCATCATAATCATATGTAACATACGCAACTCAAGAACTCTCACTTGATGCAGGCGGACCCTTGAGCACACGAATCATCTCTGTAATAGTATATATTGTTAAACCAAAGAAACAAAGTTAACAGAGAAAGACATGCCGTGGCGGAGGAAAATCTGGCGTTGTCCTTGGGGGGTATTCGGGTCTGCGGAGGCATCAGGCTCGCGCAGCTCGAAGTTAGCTTCGACGTAAACGTGAGAGCCTTTTTGGAGATGACGCAGGTAGTTGTTGGCACCCGGGTTGAAGGAGAGGATAGTGTGCCAAGTCGTCTTTGTATCCTCGCGAGCTGCGTCATGACATTTGAGAATCAGGAGGTTGTGTAGAGATATGATCTAAATAGTGTACGAACTGCCGTCGGGATTGGGAGGAGGCGGGGGGTAGTTTGTGGTCGCGACAGAGTAGCTGCAACAGTGTCAATTACTGGCCTACACACGAAAAAAAAAATTGCATATTAGACGTACGACACGTATTCTTTGTCACTCCTTGTGGTGCGCACTTCAGGGTCTTTGCCCAGACGACCAATAAGGACCAGCTTCGCGAGGTCGGCGGAACGCGACGCTGAAGATGAGAATGCCTGCAAACATTTTCAGATGGTAAACAAAAGCAGAATTCAAGCGAGCGCGACATACGCGTGAAGGCGCGCGAGATGCAGCAGCGGCGCGGAGAGCGGCAAACATGCTGAAAAAGATGGATACGTAGAAGTTGCGTAGAAAGAGTTGAATATATCGCGCGACGCAACATCACTGTGACAAGTGACATTATTATGTAAGCGACTCATCGGGTAGAGGTGGTATTCCGTGATGATTCATTAAACGTTACTTTCTACGCCTCAAGGCAGCTACCCCACCATCTTCTATCACCATATTCTCGCTTGTAAAACACTGGATACTGTCAATGTCTCGTCACAGATTTGTACGCAACCTTGATTTGGACGGTTTGTGCTTTTTACTCGAGTTTCGGACCTCTGCTAAGACACTTTCAGATGAACGCGATGACGGTGCCCTCTCGGATGGTGGGGAGGACGACATGACCCCAGACGAACAAGGTCGGTCAGATAACACTGTTTCATGCAAGATAACTTGGCTCAGCCGTGCGTACAGCCCAGATGGAATCGGGGTTTGAGCACATTCGAGCGGTCATAGGCTCTGAAACCGAATCTGGCATCAATGACTCTACGATTCAGAGCACCCTGTGGGATTGTTATTTCAATGTAGAGAAGAGTATAGAATGGCTTTTAGGTATGATTTGGTTTCTGTGAAGTTCAGCATTCCTCTCACCTCTCTGCAGAGGAACAGAGCCGACGGAATGCTGCAAGAGAGCGCAAAGGTGAGCATCGCTTGGTACTTTCGTGTGGCGTTGGGGCCACTTGCTTTGAGCCCTTTCGTCCTATTGTCATTCTATTACTATTCTCGTTTTCTTATGCTGTGTCGCGGGGTTTTCCTCACGTATAAATGTGGCATTGAATGTGCGAAGGTGCATTTCCTCTTAAATTCAATCCTCATCCCTACATCCCTACATATCTGATGAAGTACGTGTATGTTGATTGCTTTCGTCGTTCTATAGAAGAACGCGCAAGGCTAGGTCTCCCAGAGTCGCCAAGTGAAGACGTTGCGAGCGCTCATCTCCACGCATCTCGCCTGGCACTGGCCCGTTCCGCTGGAGCGACTGCCCTCCCTAATGTTCCTTTGATTGCCATCGCGCAACAAAACGAACAGGAATTTCTTGAACGTCCTGAGTCGTTTTCGTCCGATGCTGCCGTGCCACGAGCCCCATTGAGCATAATCACGGAGCGGACTGAGGTGACCGAAGGGCCTTGGACTCCGGTACAGGAGTCTCTGGTGCATAGGACTTCACGGATCTCTCAAAGCTCTACCTCTACGTCGTCGTATGGTCAAGTAATTGGTGAGCAGTCGATACATCATAACTGCCTAATGACATTAACCTGTTTGACATATCAGACTCGGACTTCGTGCAGTCCAGAATGCTCCTTCCAGATCCTAATGAGATCCAGCCATCTCCATCCCCCTCTGCCTTGAAGCAGCTTTCCATGTACGAGTCTCCACCTTCGGTAGAGCCGTCAGCCTCTCGTTCTCCTGTGACCCCACCTCTTCGACCTCCGAGCGTCCCGTTACCGCCTCTCGATTCAATCCCCGACATTTCTGACAACCAGTCTAAGTCTAGTCGGATGCCTGCCTCTCAGAAGGCTACTCCTGTCCAGGTCTTCCGCACTCCGCGCAGCAAACCTCCCATTCACGTTGTCGACAAGCCACTGCCTGATCTGCCACCACCGACGGAGCCCCGTTATTCCCAAGTGGAGTCCCTTGTGCCTCCATCGAGTCGAAGGCAATCCAAACTGTCGGCGTTAGCGACATCGAGAGCGGCGAGCTCACGGGCAAGTACCTTCACCAAGAGTTCCAGACTTAGTAGCAGCAGCGTTGGAGCATCATCCATCCTGACATACCCAGCGCTCCGACCTTCATCGGAGTCCGAATTGTCCTTCGCAGATGGTGAGGAGGCTTCAGTCACTTCAACTTCATCGCATATTCGTCGTGCCATCCAGACAGCCTTGGATCAAGAGGCTGTGGATCGTATTGTGACGCCCGGCAGTTTGCCTGACATGCCAGTCCAGAGTCCTTCTTTAAAACATCCTTTGTCTGTGGGTGGCTCGAAGCTTTCTAGAACTGCTTCAACTAGTTCGAAATCCACCGTGAAGCCCGTTGCATTGACGCTTCAATCTCTATCACGTGCATCCTCCGTGACAACTCCCTCGGATGGTGGGAAGAGTTCTACAAAGGAACGCACCCCATCCAAACTGGCCAAGCTGGCGGAAGCGAAGTCGAAACAGACTACCTTTACACCGAAGCCTAAGCCTCCTCGTTCCCCTTCTCCAAATTCCCTTCTTCACACCACTCGCACCGAGTACCTCACACCCATAGCCAATGGGCCAACTGCGACGACTGCTATAACGACTTCGTACCAGTCATTGAATCATCTGATTTCTCCTGCTCGATCTGCCTTGCCACCATCTTTCCCCCCTCATGACTACAAAGGTGGCGTGATAACAACGACACATACTCAAAGACGCACATCTTCTTCTGAGTCAAAGCAGTCAAAGTTGGCTATGAAAGTCAAGAAGTTACAACAGAAGTACGACTCAGACGCCACGGTCAACGATGAAGCTTCCCCTCCTGATCCTGTCCCGACTATGTTCTTGCCGGAAGCAAGCCGCTCTTGTGCGTCACCATCAGCGTTCGCTTCCTTGCTTGTCTACGAAGAAACTCTAACATCCGCTCAAGTCAAAGGACATAGGAGAGAGAAGAGAGAGAAGACGGAGAATAATCTAGACAAAGCACCCCAGGGGCGCCGTCGTAGTCGCAGTGGCACTCGAAGCCGAAGCCGCTCTCGAAGTCATAGCCGCTCTGGTGCTGTGCCTATGGAAAGTGTGACCGAGAAGATGACCAAGCCACGGAGTCAAAGGCACAGGCAGAAACAGGCAGTTCATCCCGCTGTTGCTGGCAATGGCAAAACATCCTTCGGATTCGATGTCCCGAGCCCTGACGACATCGTGTCCAATGCTCGTCGGGGAACCTCGCTTGCTCGTTCTTCCGTTTCCACCGTCACCGCTTTTCCACCTGATACTCCACCTTCTTCTCGCGCATCCACTTCCTCCGTTTCCACTATAAGGGCTTCATGATTGCATGGTGTTTATGATATTATGTTCCAACAGATGTACTGACTAGTTTTGTTTTTTTCGTTGTTGTGATAATGATTATTATAGCCGCCAAGGAACGCGAGAAGGCGCAAAGGTTGGCTGCGCAAAGGAAGATCGCTGAATCTGTGAACACGCCTGCCAAGGGTCCGAAGGGGGCTAAGTACTCGAAGTCGGGCACGTCGACGCCTGTACGGATAAAGTCGGGGACGATTGACCAGAGACAGCTGGACATTGCTGCTCTGAATTTAGGCACGGAAGATCAGAAACTGGACGATGAAGAGCCGCCGCAAATGTCGTTGGCGAGAGAAAAGGTGCTCGAGGAGGCGAGGAAAGCTCTGGAAGCAGAAGCGACCAGTGGACGCAAGGGTGTTTCTCTTGTTGTCATCGGTATATGTTTCGTTGGTATTGATTTGCGCCTTCGGTTGCTGAAGACGGCAAATCTTGTCTTCAGGTCATGTTGATGCAGGAAAGTCAACACTTATGGGAAGATTGCTCTACGAGCTCGGTCGAGTCGATGAGAAGCGCAAGCTTGCAAACGAAAGAGCGAGCGATAAGATTGGTAAGGGAAGTTTCAGTTGGGCTTGGGAACTAGACGGCACCTCCGAAGAGCGAGAACGGTATTGGATTTGATTTTTCGAACTTAGGGTTCGGGATTTAATTCTCTTGCTCCACAGAGGAATCACAATGGATGTAGCGCTCCAGACGCTTGAAACCCCGCACAGGCATATCACTATCCTCGACGCACCTGGTCACAAAGATTTCATCCCCAACATGATTTCGGGTGCATCGCAGGCAGATTGTGCGCTCCTTGTCGTCGACGCATCCACTGGTGAATTTGAGGCTGGATTCGAGCGCGGTGGACAAACTCGGGAGCACTTGGTGCTCGTCAGAAGTCTGGGAGTAGCTCAGGTCATTGTTGCCGTCAACAAGCTTGACCAGGTCCGTCGAGTCCACGATTCAGACAAGCATAATTCAGCACAACTGACAGTTTGTGCAGGTCGAATGGTCGCAGGACCGTTATGAGGATGTTTGTTCACAGCTCAAGGCATTTCTTGTTCAGTCTGGCTTCCATCCTTCAAAAACGCATTACGTTCCAGTCGGCGCCATGACTGGTGTCAACCTGCTAGATCGCGAGGGGCCTGATGCTAAACATCTCTCTCAATGGTACAGCGGTACGACGCTTGTTGATCTGCTCGGTACGTCCTGAAGCTGGACGACTCCTATCCGCAATCTGACTCGGAGTGTTTCATATAGATGTTCTGCAACCGCCGACCCGAGATATCACTACACCGCTACGGTTTCCCATCTCAAATGTATTCAAGGGTCAAGGGTCCAGCACCGGCGTCTCAGGGAGGATTTGCGGAGGCATAGTACAAGTTGGCGAACGCCTCCGCATTTTGCCTGGCGACGAGACGGCCATCGTGAAATGTCTGTCTTTGTTTTCTTGCAACGAGACCTTCGTGTCGTTGATTAAATGACCCGTGATAATCAGCTATCGAGACTGAATTGGAGAGTCTGCCATGGGCAGCAGCTGGCACCAACGTTACGCTCTACTTGACAGCTGTGGATCCCATACATCTCAGTATCGGCAGCGTGCTGTGCCCGCCCGCAGAATTGATCCCGTTGGCGTCGACGTTCACGGCGAGAATCATCGTCTTCGACATCCAGGTGCCGATATTAGCTGGGACTTCTGTGAGTACCAGCTCTGTCCTCTTCCTCTTCCATCGCGCAGTTCCTATCATCGGAAACAAAGCTCACCATCAACCCAGGTCGAACTCTTCCACCACTCGCGCGATGTCCCGGCCTCCATTTCCAAGCTGAACGCGACGCTCGATCGTGCCTCGGGCAAAGCGATCAAGAAAAATCCTCGGTAACGCCTCCCTCCTCCACCATGCCATCACACCCCAATCCTGATCACTGACCTTAAAAAACAGCGTGCTGACCAAGGGAACGTCCGCTGAAGTTCAAATCACCATCCGCCCCGCGTCGCTCTCAGGTCCGGCCACGCGCGCGCAGCCCATCCCGCTCGAGCCGTTCTCGGTTAGTAAAGAAATGGGCCGCGTCTTGATCAGGCGCGGGGGCGAGACGATCGGCGCCGGTACGTTCTTCCTTTCCGTACGATCGCCCTGTTCACCCCTCACGCCCTTCACCGTCTTCATAGGCATCGTGCTCGAGATCCTCAGCTGAACCCATTCTCATTCATGACCTTCGCCTTAAAAAATGCCGCGCAAGCTATTTTCTATTTTGTCGATTTATTTCGTGTACATGTATGTATGTACGCTCAAACCAAGACCAAGAAGTTCCTCGGATCGCGCAGTCACCGCTTGTCCAGATTATCATAGCTCTCCTCTGGATTGGCTGTATGTGAGGCAGAGCGTCGGAAAGAAGTGTGCAATCCAATCCGTGTGCTACATGCACGTCTGACCGATCGAACGAAAAGAATCGGGAGTGGACAGAAACGAGGTGATTATACACGTACAACAAGTGCACGAGTGCGGAGAGCTAGAACAGAAAGCGAGGTACCAAGAAAACATGAGACGTAGGCCCAAAGAGGCCGCTGGCGGCGTAACTGCGTGCGTGAAAATAGCGTGAAGGGGAGCGCGGGACAGGTGTGAGAGTATTTACGAGTGATCGGCCGCGGTAATAGATACGGGTGATGACGACGGAACCAAGAGACAACGCGAGATAGATGAAAGGAGAGAGAGCGGAATGATCGTAATAAGAATGGAAGAAAGAGACGGATGGATAACAGGGAACGACAGACCATGACGCCCATGGCGAGGGCCACCGAGCGCAAAGCGCATATAGAGCGTTTTACCAATATAGACAGATGAAAAGAAACCGACCGCGCCCACCTCACTCACTCACTTGACCTCCTTCTTCTCCTTGTCCTTCTCCCCACCAAAGATACCCTTGATCTTCCCGAAAATGCTGCTATTCCGCTTCTTGCGGATGCTCGAGAACCGCGACGACGCGCCGCTGATGCTCTCCCCGCCCTCGCTCGGGAAATTCACGCGCTCCTTCTTCGACCGGAGGGTGAAGCTGCCGCTGCGCTTCCCAGGAGAAGAAGGCGGGGTCAGCTTAGCGTCGTCCACGGCGGCGGGCTTGGCTTCGGTGGTCGCCGCAGGCTCGGATTTGGCAGCGGTGCCATTGGTCGCGGGCTCGGATGCGGGAGTGGGTGACGTCTCGGGAGCAGCAACGGTGGCTGCGATCTCTTGCGGCTCCTCGCCTAGTGGCGTCGGCTCGCCCGGATTAGTCTCGGGGGCGGAAGAGGGCTCTGCAGCGAGAGCGGAAGTAGCCTCTTCAGGGTTCTTCGCCTCCGAAGCCGCGGCCGCGGCCGTTCCATTTCCAACCACCTCTGGCTCCTTAAGTTCCACTGACTCGCCAGCAGGCTTGCCCTCCCCGACTCCCTCCTCCACAGACGGCGTGGCCAGGACTTCAGGTGCTTCGACTTTGTCTTCGCCTTTGACCTCCTCGATAGCGCTCGCGGGCGCCTCGACGGGCGCGGGAGCCGTGGCGACGGCATCTGCTGGAACGGCCTCTTTCACCGCGTTATGTTGTGAGATGGGCTCGGCAGCGAGGACGGGCGGGGCAAGCTCAGGTGCGGGCTCGCCGGCGGGAGCAGTGATTTCGATGACAGGTACTTCACTTGCGGACGTCGCGACGGCCTCTGCATCTGCCTTGGTAGCGTCGCCTGCGCGGGCGGCTTGCACTCGGAGCGCAGGAGCATGCGTCGACGGCGGTTCGTCGGCGGATTCTGGTTCGGCGGGTTGGGAGGGGGCGATAGCAGAGCCAGGAATCCCCTCCGCTTCGGGCGATGATGCACGCGGAGGAAGGATGGGGACAATCTCTATCGCGACCCTGGACCCGCGCAGGGGTTTCTCTGGTGCAGGCGCACCAGGCTCCACAGAACGGGTGGGCTGCATGGCGATCGACGTGGGTGAAGAGATCGAAAGGGAGAGTTAGAAATGGTGAGTCGGACTCTATGGAGGGGAGCGGAGTTAATTTCGCAGTGACGTACCTCCTGGATCTCCTCGGCCTTCTGTTCTACTTCCTTGGAAGCGGGTGCGACTTGTGCGACTGCCTCCTGGGCTTGCTTGGTTTCAGTCACCGCGCTGGGCGGGGCGGCTTTGGTCGCGGGCGTGGGCGCCTCGTATGGCGCGTCGAGGGTGCGTTCGAACTCGACTGCGGGGGCGATCACGGCCTCGTGCACTTGGCCGGCAAGCTGTTTGACGGATCCGGTTACGAAGTTCACAAGAGAGCACGATGCCTCTGAGCACAATACCTTTTCCATGGTTGCGGGTTCTGATTCGACGGCTGTGGTCTCTGAGGCGGTCTCAGCGTGCGTCTCATCGACGGTGGGGTACTCGTGCTCTGGCTCGGGTTGGGGTTCTGGTTTCGGGGGTGCAACGTAGACGTTGTTGATGAAGCCAGAGTGGTCGTACTCTGTGGGCTCGGCGTCGTTGACCGCCCAGCGGCCGTCGACGACGAACTTGTAGGTGAGCTTATTCTGCCATGGTATGCGTACGGGTGCCTCGAATCCCGAGTTGGAGCGTCTGAGGTGGAGAGAGGATGACCACTGGAAGGTGAGGTAGAATGGGTTAGCTGGTGCGGGAGGGTCCGACGGGTGGTCGGACGAAGAGGAAGAGCGGCGGAAAAACGAGAAAGACGGAAGACGGAAGGAAAGGCCGGTGGTTATCGACGGCATGAACTGAGAGAAACAGAAACGAAACGAAAAAAGAGTGGGTTGAGATGGATCAGGTTGACTTGCCTGGTCAAAGGTACCAGTTGCGATGACCTTGTTGGCGTCGGCGTGGGGCCTGTTTAAGTATGGGGTGAGGTGTGGATGCGGGCGGGCTTGGAGAAGAAGCGTGTACGCACCATCTGAGGACGACCTCGTGCAGATCATGACCAGATCCGGACATGCTGTGGTCTGTTGGGCTCGTGGAGAGGCTGCGCTGGCTGCGTGAGGTGGAGGTGGGCGAAGCGACTCGCAGATTGCGCAAGGGCAGAAACGTGGAGTCCGTGCGCGGGGTAGCCTTGTGATAACGGGGTGTCCTGTCTATACGCAAAGGTAAACAATTGGAACTGTGTGCGGAAAATCTGCGAGGGGGATGGTCGGTGCTCGCTGTGTGAGGAGGGGGAGAGCAAAGTGAAGAGCGACAAGTTGAACGCCTCGGACGATAGGCGGAATGTCACTGGTCAGCATGCAAAGACCCATTCAATCCTCCGTGACGTAATAAATTGCCTTTTATGGTAGCTTTCGCTGAACGCGCTCAAACGCCGCCTTTGAATCACCTCTTCGACGAGCAGCAACTTCAAGGCGTCCACCTTCCACTAGAGGCATCGCAGGCCTGCCGATATGCATCTGAAATGTGTCAGGGCTTTGGAATTTCAGTCAGTGGCACAAAGAATTCTTTGTTTAATTTGCCGAATTCATACTGAAATGCAACTGATATATTGAGGTCTAGTTCAGTTCTGTGGTGTTCAGCCTTTCTGAAATCACTCAATGCCCGAGGTGTTCAAGCTTCAAGCTTCAAAACTCAACGTTCAACGTCTGTGGGTGTCATTGTGTATTTTTCTGATCATTGAGCGCGAATTCACATGCCTGATTCTAACCAAGGTCCACGATCGTGCGGAGCGCCGCACGCGAGCTTGCATCTTCTGATTCAACTCGAGCTTGAACGTGCGTGCCATCACCATCATGCGCTGCGAGATAAGTAAGCACTTAGACCAGGTCTCACCGATCGATACCGGGGAACAGCGAGATCGTTTAGCTCGCGCGCATATATCGCGATTCCGGGCATGTTACATGCACCCTCCTGCAAAATGAAATCACTTCCTCCCCTCCACGTCCGCCCGCACAAAATTCAGAAATGCACATACACTGCCGACCGCTCAGCCCAGCTCTGCCACCCGCCCATATAAGTATGTACGCCGGGACTCGGCAGGTCCGTCCCATGAATGCACATCTCACCGCGCGCTCGAGGGTACGTGTGTACAAGTCAGCAAGCAAGCACCTCCGCGATGCAGGTACGCACTCCACCGATGCCGATTGCCCACTCACAATCCAGATACCTCCTCAATGAGTCGTCAAGCGCGCGAGCCCGTTGAAATTCGAGGTAAAATGTCTCGAGAGTTCAGGTGCGGATTCATTTAAAAGCGGTTGATGATGATGATCCCCACTCTCCAGTGTACTCATCATTGACCAGTGACCAGTTAGAGCGGGCCCGTCCGAGATGTGAATCTCAAATGACCGCGTGCGCGCAGTGGCTAGTGACTTTGCACGTACGGCGATCCAGGCGCTCGACCGACTCGACCGCGATCCCAACATCCATATGAATCTCTCGTCGAAAGTGCAGTTTAGTTTAGCCCTGCTTGCCAAATCTCAGGCCCCGTCAAAATTCGGTCGACGAGGGTTGCGAGAGATTCAGCGCTGGTCATCAGCAAGGACGCGACCCCTCCCTCAAGACGGTCGGCGCTGCCCCTCCTCCTGCCGCAACCTCAAAAAACCTTGCTTCTGAACAGACCGACCGGCATCCGAGAGTGCTCGCACAGAGTCTACATATCAACAAGTAAGAACGGCGAGCGATCCGTGATTGACACCCGCCGATCCGTCAGCGCCGAGATGCGCACTGATATACGGCGCGTTTGTGTTGCACGTAGAGCTCGGGACGCGCGGGAGGGCGTGTGCGGCACACGATGTTGGTGATGTCGACGCAAAAACGCTGCAGGTGCTCAAGCCATCATCGCGGACCTTACATTGTACAAAGTGGACCCCCCCCCACATCGGCGCTGGACCAGGCCAGGCTAGTGAACCTGGATCAAGCTCGAAGGTGCATACGACGCCTTTGACCCGCAGCCCACGCCCATCCCTCCTGGCGATTCACAAAAAAAAAGCACGCCGGGTCCTTCAAGCTTCAAGTTCGACACTCAAAAAATACATAACTCGACTCGTGAGATTCGGGATGAATTCCGAGTCCCGAGCATTCATATTCAGATCTCAGACCGCCTATCGTCTTTCCGCGAACGGAGCGCCCACCCTCCAAACCTTCCCGCCCCCTCCTAGGGAGATCGGGGGTAGACCACTTGAGGAAACACAAAACAAGCAAGCAAAAAGGGGGGCGTTTCACCACCCCCGTCCCGCCTCGCCCGCGGCCAAAGTGTGAACTCAGAACTCAGAACTGAGTACTGAGCCACGGGCGCGCCGCCCAAAGGAGGCTCACACCAAGCGAGTAAGTAGACTAAGTACTGTACTGTTGGGTGAGCTGCTAACCCTAGGGAGCTGGGCCCTGGGGTCGATAATCGATGCGGAGACGCGCTGTCGGTGCCCGAGGATCGGGAGCTGGGAGGAGGGAGGTGCATGTCGGATGGATCTCCCGATTTTGCGGGCATCGTTTCAGAGGACTTGCAGACATCACTCGTTCCGTGCACAGTGCGTGCTTGCTGTTGCGCGTGATTGATGTATGTACATTCCGTTTCCTGGACTAACTAACCGTAACTATCACCCCCGTACAGTACAGTACAGTACAGCGCAGTAGTAGTACAAAATTTAAAGTCCAGCGCGTTCAAATCCAAAATGATCGGGACCGTATCCTGTCTGATAAAGGAGTTTTAAGTACTGTTCGATCGACGAGGACGTTACCGTAACACCACCGCCCGCGCATAACAACGACAACAAGGGCAAGAGAGACGATTAAGTACGCATAAACAAGGGTCCCCGGGGCCGGGCACGACGGGCGGAGAAAGTGGGCGCGCCGACAAGAAAAATCGAAAAATGAAAAAATGGAGGGTGGGGAGGGGCGGTTTGATGCGTGAGCGCGGTGGGGATGTGTGTGTATCATGGGTGTACGTGTGTATTTCGTTGTTGGAATCGACGCGCGGCGGGCGGAGATTGAGATTGAGCAAGGACGAATTTGGGTTGGGGAGGTGTCGAGGGGATTAATAAGGTCCGTTTTCGTTGAGGGAGGGTCGGACGGTGGGACGGGGTGGGGTGGGGTGGTATTTGGTATTGGGCATGAAGCTGAAGCTCGGTAGGATAGGATGCGATAGGGTAATGGTATGGGTCGAATAGCATTAAGATTTTTAAGAAAGCGAAAACTTTGAAAAACAGAAACGTGGGAGGGAGAGGAGGGGTCAGGCGGACGTTCCGAGGATT
>SGPL01000316.1:0-36585 GCA_004802705.1 Bondarzewia mesenterica | reverse complement strand
GCNCANCNNGNTTNTCACAGTCGCTGATTTATCATGCGTGCATGCTGGGAAGGTTCGCTAAATGGAAGCGTGANGCAGAAGACTGGTTCAGACGTGACTCCGAACTGTTTGAAGACCTCTATCANGGCGTCCGTTCATTTCNTCAAGNATGNCAGTATCNTATCNTCATACTGATTATTTGCTTCAGGCCCAAGGAGAAGGCCGCGCGAGTTTCTCTGGTACCCTAATGAAAGATGACCGTTATGGGCTATCCACCCGCGANAAAGCCTGGCTCGCCGGCGGGATGTAGTGCGTATTCGATGATGCTATCCCCTCCTATTCCTCNCTTATGNCCTTCACAGCGCCGCAGGTGCCGAGACGACTTCCGGCGTCATGGGCTGGTGGATGCTCGCGATGATCGCCTACCCCGAGACTCAAACACGNGCACAAGCCGAACTGGACGCGGTCGTCGGCCGCGGGCGGATACCGACGTTCGCCGATTTCGAGCACCTGCCATACATCCGAGCCATGGTCAANGAGGCGCTGCGGTGGCAGGCCGTGACCCCGGTAGCGATGCCCCACATGGCGGTCGAGGACGACTGGTACGAGGGCTACTTCATACCCGCCGGCACCATGTGCATCCCCAACGTCTGGCACCTCAATCGNGACCCGGAGGTCTACGGNCCCGATGCCGCGCATTTTAANCCTGCGCGACACCTGGATGCCCGGGGGGAACATCGCACCAGGACCGCCGGACACTAAGGAGGAGAGCCATGTTGCGTATGGGTTCGGACGGAGNCTTTGCGTCGGTCGGCATGTCGCGAACAACTCGCTGTTCATTGATATNGCTATGATTCTNTGGGCNATGAACATCGAAGCGGTCACAGGCCCGGACGGCAAGCCGGTTCCGCTGGACCTGGAAGGATGTGTTGATGATGGACTTGTTGTGTAAGCGTCTCTTCTATTTGACCTAAATCCATTCGTCNCTCATTTGTTGGATNGTAGGAGGCCCCTGCCCTTCGAATGCAAGATNNCCCCTCGNTTCCCTGANGTTGGATTGATTTTGGAGCAAGAGCAAGAAATTCTAGGAAAGTAAAAGATTGTTTGTTCGAGGAGTCACCGCNNGGATTTGGACCTTGCTTCGCTTTCGATNTCGCCANTCTATTGTACAATCGTATTTTTTTCCTGTGCTAGTTTTGGTCGCTACGTTAACTCGGTCTTACCTCCAGTCCTCCACCTGCAGAAGATGTACAATTNCAATCTAAGAGACTCACGTCTCATAACGAACCTTCTCGAACAACTTTGCGCCGCCCAGAAGCCTGCCGTCGTCCCTAATCAGTATCGTGGATCATATAGTCCCGCAAGTTGTACAGTTGATACCGGCGGCACGAAAGCGTCGCAATTTTCCGTGNACGCAATACCGCATTAGTTTCCTTTGCGACCTTCGCGCGTTCACTTCGTGGTAAGGTTTTGCATTGGCTCGGCGACATGCCNCGACAGGGACAACTTGAAATTGGCAGATGGCGCGGTCAGATGGGCCTAATCAGTGACAGTCGATACAAGACGCACTGCTTAACAAAGCAGAACGGCTGTCTTCTGCTTTGTTTGTAAGGTCTGCCTGTGGGAGATAACAAGCCGCACAAGATCCTACANCAACCAAAAGAGGNCTTGTNGTNGTCCTTCCATCCCNTTCCTTTCAGGTAAGCTTCCATCTTCGTCNACGATAGCATTGTTCCATCCTGTTCCGACATCTCACAGTTGGATCAGAAATGTCAGAAGCCTTCCTACCAGCACTTCGAATCCTATTCGTCGATAGAGTGCGTACTCGCGACTACATCATGCACTGTCCCATCATAATCATCTAGATCTTCAATACATACTAGCCTTCTTTATAAGTTGTGCAGAACCGAGATGTTTCACTCTTCTCAGGACATCCAACATGCCCATCGTTCAGATCGGTGAGCTTTGTGCTCTCCCGACACTTATTCCTCACTAACATCGCACTCTTTAGGAGACGTTGCGAACAAGCAGTTCGACTACGTCGTAGTTGGTGCGTCAATGCTATCAGCCGTGAGCATTAGAATGTTGTCTGAACATCTCATCCTCTGATGTTCAAGGTGGAGGGGTGCGCAAAATGCAGTTCTGAATGCGTCCGGGGTGTCCTCTTAGGTTATCTTCTATTACTTCTGCAGACAGCAGGCCTTGTCGTCGCCGCGCGCCTTTCTGAGAATCCCGAAACTAGCGTTCTCGTCATCGAGGCCGGTCCCGCCAACATTGGAGATCAATTGCTTCGTCCGTCTCGTTCGATTCATGACAATTCTTCCATTCTGAAGCCTCTGCAGTTCGCCCATCCTCTTACGGCGCCACATTTACTCAAGAGAAGTACGACTGGGCTTTCATGACGGTATGTCGAGATATTTTCCTTGTCTCACCAGGCTTTTGCCATATCCGAAACACTCAGACTCCACAAGAGCACATGAATGGAACGAAAGTGTCTTGGCCTCGGTGAGCATTTTGTTATGTGTCATTTTGCACAGAATCAGGGATTCGGGCGCTGATACGTGTGCTGCACGTCCTCACATCAGCGGGCGCAACCTGGGCGGCAGTTCTGCGATGAACTTCTTCGTCTGGAACAAACCGCCTGCCGAGGAGATCGATGGTGCGCCTAATACGAATCTTATTTGGACAATTCCGTTTTCACACGATATGTGCAGACTTCGAGAAGCTTGGGAATCCAGGATGGAACTGGGTTAACTTCCAGAAATATGCAGCAAAGGCAGAGAAGTCAGTGGATCGTGCTCTAACCAGTATATCTGTTTTACATCAACCTATTGACTTTTGTTTTACAGTTTCATCCCACCTACATCCGAGCAGATTGCGCAAGGGATTTTCGCCGAAATTGGAAGCTTGGAAAAGATGGTATGAGTCTGACAAGTTCTAGATGCCACCGGGACTCAACTCACTTGCTCTGAAATCTGTTAGGTCCCATTACTTTAATCGTCCCTCCCTCCTTACCGATTGAGTTGGAAGTGACTCGTGTCAGTGTGCTTTCTCAGTCGATGCAAGATTGAGATTGACTCTGCAGCAACAGACTTTCAAGAACGCTGGCATTCCCCGCGCTCCGGCTCCGGTAAGCTTGATGGACCTTTGAATTCCTCCTGTCTGGACATTGACTCAATCTCCTCCCTCTTGCCTTAGGTCAATGGAAATGTGAGTTGGTGTGAACTTTTAACGTTCATACGATCATTGATGTTTATTGGATCAGCCCAATGGATACCAATCTGTGCCGTACTCGATCGACCCTGCGGGCTACAAAAGAAGTTATGCGACAACGGTGGGTATATAACCTCTACTTACAGCACCTTATTCACACAGTCATCTTTTAGGGATACTGGCTTCCAAACGAAGGCCGACCCAATCTTCAGTTGATACTTGGCGCGACTGTATCCAAAGTACTACTCGAAGGTGAAAGCCCAGCCTTGAAGGCCACAGGGGTTCAGTTTGTAGTGAAGGGTGAGGATTCCACAACCCATATCGTCCATGCTGCCAAGGAAGTTATTGTGTCTGCGGGGTAAGATCATTTCTCGAATGTCATCTGGAGTCATAACACCAGACGTTTTGACACGTTACCCTCAGCACAATCAAGTCGCCACAAATCTTGGAACTTTCGGGAATAGGAAACAAAAATATCCTTGATAAGCACAATGTGCCTATGAAAATGGACCTCCCCTCCGTCGGAGAGAACCTTCAAGAACACAACCTAATACAGATAACTTTCCGTGCGTAATTCACATTTCAGAATCTTGTACGCCAGGAGTTTTCATTCGCTTTGACTTCTATCAGAGCTCAAAGATGACATCGAGTACGAGACGCTGGATTTATTGCGGAATCCATCCCGCGCGGCGGAGGAACTTAAACTTTAGTGCGCAGTTCTAGTCTTGATTTCAGATCGATGCTGATCTTGACTTGAGCACAGCGAGCAAGGTGAAGGTCTATTCACAAGCGGTAGGGTCAGCCTCTTCTTTGTCCCACTCGAAACGCTCTCTTCAAGAGCAAAGGAGCTACGTGAGGCTCAAAAGAAGAAAATAAACGAGAATTCTGCTTCGTATCCTCCTGGTTTGCGCGAACAGTACAAGATCATGGCCGAGAGATTTGACAGACTTGCACCTGCGTGCGAGGCGATCGCGAACCCTTCCTTTTCATCACGCCCCAGTGAGTATCTCTGCAGTTCATACCTCCGCGAGCGACGCTCAGGAGTTTTTCACTTACTGTGTGCCGTGTTGCTTCACAGACCCTCCTCAAGAGGGCAAGAAATACTTTTCATTTAACCTCATGAGCAACCACAACTGGTCTCGCGGCTCAATTGTGAGTAACCGTTTTATTGTCAGCATTCCCAATCGCTCTCATTGAAAAATTTCCAGCATATTGCTTCAGCAGACCCCAGTGCCCAGCCAGCGATAGATCCCCACTACTTTGAGGAACAAATTGGTCAGTGCTCTCGGAGGTATCGTTTCTGGCTTTCGGACTCAACGTGACACACCCAGATCTGGAGACCATGCTCGAAACCGTCAAATTCATGAGACACTTGAAAACTATCGTGCCTTTCAAGGACTTGATAGGTAAACATAAAATTATCTGATTGTCTGAACGAGCTCTCTCAGACTGCATAGTGAGTGAGGTCAATCCGGGCCCAGAGGTGAGGACGGACGATGAACTTCGCGGTCAGTATTCAACTTGAAGCCTAACAAAAACTTCAGCCTGATACCGTATTCTATCTTAAAATATCATATCAGAATGGCTCAAGAAGTATTCAAGCACCGTCTTCCGTCAGTGCGACAACATCTCTTCACCTACGCAATCTACTGAGGGATTTGTGCACCAGACTCGGCCGGAACAGTGTCGATGCTCCCTAAGGACAAGGGCGGTGTCGTAGATCCCCAATTGAAAGTTTATGGAACGCTAAACCTCAGGGTGGTCGACTTGTCGGTCGTTCCGTTGTTGTTCACTGCACACAGCCAAGGTGAGTTTTTAGTCTGTCCTGCATTGCGTATATCCAATGTCCAAGTGCTTATTCTTCCATGTGCAGCCACAGTGTTTTCCATGGCCGAGCAAGGTTTGTTCCTCAGAACCATTTATCGGTCGTTCTGCTGATTGGTCTTTGTTGCACTTCAGCCGCTGCGATCATCAAGGGGGAGTTCTAACTGCATCGGTCGACTCGGAGTTCAACATCTTCAAGAATGTCATGAATAGAATATCTATAGGACTGTGTGGCCAGTCTGGGGCTGGACGTTCTGTTGAATAAGTTGGCGCTCAGGTTACTGTGTTTTTGTTGTAATCATCATGAGAGCTTCAAGTTTCAGCTTCTGTCTACAGTCTGCTTCTTCAGCCATATCGCCTCGGGCCTCGGATGCAAGGTATGTAGTCGTAGCCGGCCGCTATACCGGAGATGACCATGATTTATGATACGGGAGGAATGCTGAATCAAGCATCGAATCCATTCTGATTTCATATGATAACAGAATTGTTAGCAGTGGTACTTAAGCCCTGACCATATGTCGCAGCACCTCATTATCCGGAGGGAACTTGAGCGGCCTTCTGCTGGGACTAGGAGCTGTAAGTTGGTCACACGATCGTGCTTTTGAAAGGACGACGGGAACATGTTCGTTAATTTCTGTTATCTATGCAAAACCTTTGTGATACAATGACTGGCGCTATCCAAAAGTCGAAATCATTCCTTGATACGCAAAAGAAATCAGAAATCTGGGACTTCAGTAAGAGAAAGCCGGCGCACTCATTCTTCCTTGCCTTCATATTGTATGAGACTTTCGATTGAGCGCTGTATCTTCATTTCAGTCTCATGGCCCTCGACTGGTTATGATGGTTCACTCGATATCAGCGACAGTCTTTGTGACGAGATGTTCTCTCACCGTCAGACATACCCCAACCCTCCTCTTCGCTACTGCTCCACTCTGACGAATCTTCATCCGGATCGTCGACGCTGTCCAAGTCGTCGTCGAAGTAATCTGGCTTCAAATTCAGCCGCATAACAGACTGTTTCGTTTGAGCCACATCCATGCCAGGGAGTCGCCAAATAACGGTTGAAGCGCCGTTAAAGAACGAAACATCGGGCGGTATCATCGTGGGCAAATCAATGTACAGGCTCAAAGCCACATCCAGCCTGCGAACAATTCGTAGCTGAGGGAACCCTTGCGTGTCGCACATTGACTCCCGAACCTCTTCAGCAACGTCACTAGTGAATGAAGAATCCCACATATCAATCCAGTTGAGAGCGGGGTGTCCGGAGAAATTCGATGGAGGCATAGGGAAGGTTACGAGGTGTCGAAGGAAGGGACATAAAATAGGCAGTTCATCGAGAACCGACTTCCACACTTTTTGCGGATCATCGTTAGAAAAATCCCACATACACTGACGCTCCCATTCGCCATAAAAATGGAGAAAACGTAGCATTGCACCACTCATCTCGAGGAATTTGATGACTGAGCGTGAAAGAAGATCAGATCGAGATATCTTCTGGTCTGAGAGAATCAGTAGTGTCCAATTTTCCAGTCTTGGGAATGACCAGTGTGTCGAATGAATAAGGAACAATCTGGAGCACTGGAATGTGCGAAGGCCTGGAAGAGATAAGTCGGGCACTTTAAAGGTTGCATCGACACAGGGACCCAGTACCAACGATGTCAAGTTTCGAAAACTGTTCAATAAGGCAAAATCAAACGGAATGTAGAGGCTGTTCGTTTGAAGACCAAGGTGACGCACTGGGGCGACGCTTCCAATGCAATAGCCCGCAAGTTTGCTGATCGTACTGTGTCATAGATGTCGAAATATTGAAGGTTGCGACAGAGGCCAAGGATAGAGTGCATGTACTCATTGACAACATTGGCATGGGGGGAAAGATGATGGGGGTGGACGACACAATTAAGGTGGATCCTTTTGACCAGTTGGGGGATGTGATTGGTCGATTCCACCAGAGTGCGATAGAATAGGGGAATCTGTGAGACCGTACGAAAGGCAATGTCGTCGTACAAGATCCCAGATCCCACGTACTTCCATAGCTTGCACGTCTGAATTATAGACAGCTTCGTGTGTAGCCCGTCCTGCCATGTCTTGAATAAGTAATCTGAGTGATGCCTTGGAGGCGAACCGGCGGCAAGCTCGAAGATGCAGAGTAAAATCTCCATAGGAGGCTGCTCGAAGGGAGGTTCCTTATTCTGAAGATATTCCTCAGCAACGTTCGTTTGAATCAGTTCGATAGATGAACACATCATACTCACGTTCAGCTCGGTATCCCATGAGCTCTGAACCTGGGGTCGATCTTCTGATTGTTTGATCTCCGAGCGCAGCTCCTTCACCGAATGTTCAAGGTCACTAGTCTCCGATGTGCAAGCACCAGATCGCGACGTGGAAACGACCCTGTGTGCATTTCTAAGCATTCTCAACAACGTCAATGTTCTCATTCAAATTGATACTCACCTCAAATGCTGTTGCTGCTCCACCATTTGTTGGAATTTATACGTCGCTATTCGAGTCCCTTATCTCAGTCGTAGAGTAGTGGAGAAACAACTGTACACACCTATTTGAGTCCCTTATCTGGTAAGTAGTAGGCGTGTGAGTGATAGTAAAAATAAGGGAAAAACAGTAGCTAGCGTACCTCAGTCGTACATAGAGTAGTGGAGAAACGACTGAGGGAAGTAGTACGGAGGGTACTAGGTATTTATACAGCGGGAAAGGGTTGACACCTACAGCGTCATCGCGTTCTGCTAGGGCGAACGGATCGGAACGCGTGAGTCACGTGATGGAACTTTCCTGTCATGTAGGTACGGATTTCAACACCATTATTTCCTAGTCGCGGGTCCGCAGCTGGGTGCTTCTGAGTCTGGGGCGGGAGTGAGTGGATCTGTAGACGCCATCTAAGAACACAATATGTGAGGGGCTTGCGAAACGAAACCGCCGACATGGGAGCCAAAGCAACAAATGGACGGTCGTTTGTGGCACTAGAAGGTCTGAGACGCGCTGAAACACACAAGCAGGTTCAAACAGAATACGTACATGCTGTAGTATTTGCTCGATAAAATACTGTGACACTCACGATGCTGTCCCTCAGCCTTTTTGGAACGCGGCAGGCCTCAATCCGCTGCACACTTATTATCGCCAGCACCGATGTAACAAACGCGGATCACGCAACGATCCCACCAGGTTTCATATCCCATCCCATACTCTCATATGTCCACCCGAACACGACGCCTCCCGTTCCATGGTATGACAGCAGCGAGCGATGCATCTCTGGTCTCTCGTGCAAAGTATCGAGGGCGTTCATGTCCTCATCGTCCAATTTCACAAGCTAAAAGTGGTTATTCAACCTCCAGTCACTCAGAGCATCTATGAAGAAATCAGGTACGTACAGTGATGTTGGCCTTCATACGACCCTCGTCTTCACTTTTGGGAACGACGATCGTGTGCCTCTGAACGGCCCAGTTGACAAGGACCTGCGCTGGGGCAACGCTGTGTTTCTCGGCAATCGTGAGCAAGGCAGGCTCCGCCAACAAAATCGGGATAGTTGTTGCCGTATTGGTTGTCACAGGCGGCCGTCCTGCAACATGGTCGTTGGTTCCCCGGCGTCGTCTTTAAAATTTGACGTAAGGTACACGCACCGAGTGGTGAATATGCCGTCAACAATATGCCTCGTTCCTCGCAAAAAGATTTCAATCCCGTCTGTGGCAGGCAAGGGTGCATTTCGACTTGGTTGATCGCAGGGATGATCTTGCAGTGCGGAAGGAGCTGACTGAGGATTTTGATGGAGAAGTTGGACACACCGATGGATTTCACTTTTCCTGTGAATGATGAGAAAACAGTGAAATCGATGATGGAGCGGTGGGAAACCCACCAGTGTCCACTAATTTCTCCATCTCCTTCCAAGTGTCGATAACAGTTGGGTGTTCGTCTGGTTGAAGCGTGACACCTGCACGGTGAAGAATTAATTGTGTGTTATCTCTATCGAGCTCATACCAGCTACACTAGCAAAGCCATGAAGGGAGATATATCACGAAAAGACGCACCTTGTTCGTTCACAGCCTGGGGCCAATGCATGAGATAAAGGTCGATATAACTGCATCCTAGTTTAGCGAGGGACTGTTCGAATGCCTCTTTCACGTGATGATGATCTCCATTTCTGTCAAATTGTAAAAAAAAAAGGAATGATCGGAATGAGAACACATCGCATGCTAGGGCAGGAGCAGAGAAGGAAGAGAAGCCAAGTTGGGTCCCTTGCAGTGCTGTTATCGACCCAGTTAATAACCAGTCGGGTTAGTAGAAGGTCAGTACCGTCATGATGGGACATATAGACTGACCCTACTGACCCCCCAATTGTTGCAGGTTAATCACGACCTACTAGTCACTCAGCAACGACACTGGGTCGAATTGGCATGGCAATATTGCCCGACCGGTATTTTCACGCGAACTGAATCATAATGAGCCTAAACATACCCTAACTTTGTGGTGATGTACACCTGTTCCCTCGGGATGCCAAATTCAGCAATCGCGGCACCAACTTGTTCTTCGTTGGCTGATCAATTCCACGACAGGGACCAAGAAATTTCACAATTCATGATATTTTTAGCAAAGAGAATAATCAGTTGCGTGCTGACGCACCATATCCAGAAGCCTCCAAAGATGAACAAGACCGTGAATTACTTTGCATTTGGAAGAGCATTCAACCGACTTACCGTATCAAAGTGGTGATATCCCACCTTCAGTTCGATAGATAGATAAAAAAACAGCAACTGACATCAGGAGACGGACGGCCAATGAACAGTAACGTGCAACGAACCGCTAGCGCCTTCCTGCACATCTCCCTAACTCGTTCCCCTCCGCCTGGCATACCCATCCAACACCTGTGAGAAAAAAATACACAGGTCTAGTTTTTCGAGTTTTAGACACCAACGCTTCACGAAGACACACCCCATGCCAATCGACGGTATCGTAGTGCCGTCATTCAGCTTGAAAGAGGGCACAAGTTCGGCAGCAGTGGTCATCGTTAAAGTGACGAGATACCTCTGCTCTCCTAAGGTCATGAACAGTGAGAGAGATGCGTATCAGACCAGATGCTTACATTGCACGAATCGATGGGAAGGTTCCTGTACTTATTTTAGAGCTATTATGAACGCAAGCACGAGTCCCGAGCGATGGTTGACCCATGAATCTGCCGGTCCGCTCAATCCGGTCATCCATAGCGATTGGATCATGCTCATTCAATCCTCGTCTGAAAAGTGTATTTTTGAGTTGGGCTGGGAGCAAGCTATGTACGTGAATAAGCAGGATGAGCGGCCATACACGAACGTCCGATACCACCTTGGAATGTGGATACAACTTGAAGGTCGCGCGGATTATGATAAGTTCCGTGTGTGAAAAGGCTGCAATTATTTGATAAGTGGCATACCCAGCTTATCAAGTCCTTTTTTGGACTTGGATTAGGGAAGTCTCGTTATTTGACTCTTCAGCCCAAGGATATCTTCGAACAGGAACCCACCGCCATGTCTTTCGCTCGAGCACTGTCCCCTGCCCTCCGTGAGATCCGGATATTGTGCTCACAGACGGGCACCGCGTCTGCGGGAACACGGTGCGTTAAATTTGCCATTATCTCATCGCGTTTGCTCACGGTCTGATTTCACGCGTGCGGGGTCTTGCACTGTCCCTAGGCAATTCATCCAGACGAACTACCCCATCATCAAGGAAAAGAACCCGGATTTGCCTGTGCTGATTCGCGAGGCAAGGGGAACTCCGGCGCGCGTATTTGTGCGGTTCGGTGCGTCTCATTCGCGATGATAATAACGAACTGAGTAGACTCATGCACAAGCGTATCCTATCCTACCTCACTCGCGTCCCCATGGCGTCGATCCCGGTGCTCAGAGCGTGGTGTCGAGAAGCATGTCGAGCTGGACAATTTGTCACCGTCAGATGTGGAGGCTAGGGTTACCCAGTTGTTGAGCTAGGGGTGTCGTCGTCCTCAATAGAACCGTGATGCGCTGATGCGCTTCCTCACGCATACGAGAAGCCTTTGAGCCTTTGCGCAAGCATATCCGTGCACTTCTGCTGGTCGTGTATTATAAACACACATGGTGCTCACTGAACGTTGCATCCTCCGGTGAGCACATTCCAGGTATACCCCTTTCTTCTATGTGCGACATACGTTTGCTCTGAGATGCAATGAATTGTATTCTATGTGAATGCTCTGCCCATATACATAAATATCAGAGGGAAGTAGCCAGGTGCTCGATGAATTATCTAGCACATGATTCCGGAATGAGTCGATCAAGTGTCCACTTCGGGTTGCAACCTTTGCTTTCACACCACTACTCACTTCGAACACAACCAATACCCTCCCTCCCCATCGAATCTCTATTTCATTCTTTCTGCTTCTGTCTAAGGTGATAAAAAATGGCCACAGCCCAACCACCCAAAGCTGGCGTCGACGAGGATGTCGACGATCTTGATGGTAGGTTCTCGTGTTCAGGCGTGTTTCCACTGAGACATCTCCGCCGCATTCAAACATATGACCCACACACAGATGTCCTCGACCAGTTTTCGACTGAAGCACCAAAACCTTCAACGGCGCCCGCAGCGCCCATGGCGTCTAGCTCGACTGCCCCACCCGCACCCACAGATGCGAACATCTTCTCGGATGATTTCGCTCGCGAACTGGCGCAGGGGATGGAGAGCTTGATGCGCGAAATTGGTGGGGCTGCGGGCGTGGAAGCGGGGAAGGCGGGGGATGAGGAGGAGGAGAAGCTGCGGGAGGAGGCGTTTCGCCGGGAGTGGGAGAAGATGCTTGCCGAAGGTATGGACGGCACGATGGCGGGGCTTGGCGATAGTACAGGAACGAATGCGGGAGCGGGGAAGAAGGCAGAGGGTAAAGTTGGGGATGATGAGTTCCAAAAGAATATTAGGGCAGCGATGCAGAAGCTCAAGGAGAGCGAGGATAATTTGCGGGTGCGTTTATTGAGACTTGTTCAGATGGGGCGTCTTAAAGTCTTAGGTCTCTCTGACTCATTTGTCCGATTGCGGGTGACAGGCAGACGCGTCGACACCGGGTGCCGACGAACTAGAAAAACTACTGGCACAATTCGGAGAGGGTAAGACGGATGAAGAACTGGGTGGGCTTCTAGATGATATGATGAGTCAATTGATGAACAAAGAGATATTGTACGAACCTCTAAAAGAGCTCTCTGACAAGGTCAGTCCGCCCTTCCCTTAGGAACGGGACACGCTGATGTTGGGTTCTGCGATCAGTTCCCGCCGTATCTCGAGGAGCACAAGGCAACTCTCAGCTCGGAGCAGTTGAAGAAGTACGAAGCACAGCACGTCAGCATATCGAAGATAATCAAAATCTACGAGGACCCCTCGTATGGCGACTCTAATGCTGCGCAGAACGCGCAGGTCGTCTCGCTGATGACTGAGGTTCGTGCATGCTGGCGCCGCATTTGTGTGGTTCCCAAATAACTGCCACTGATGTGTATTTGGGTTTTGTTTTGAAAACAGATGCAGTCGTATGGTTCGCCTCCTAGCGAAATTATGGGCGAACTTCCACCAGGGTTTGACCTCGGGCCCGACGGTCTGCCCAAGATGCCCGAGGGTTGCACCATTGCTTGAGTGCAGACTCGCACAGATATCCATCCACGTCTATCCCCAGGAAGAAATTCGATGGGAGTACATTCGAAGTTGTACGTAGAGCCTGCTAGGAAGTACTGTATGTATGTTTTGGATTCATCTGTAATCATCGTTCTGTAGTCCACCCATCGATGTCCATATTATAATACCTGAAGTTGCTTTGTTGATCGGCTGGAATTTTTCTTCTTCTCAAGTTTGCTTCTCAAAGTCCAATTGCGCATGTTCAATTTTTGATGGCATATGGTGCGTTCCACTGATGTTCATGAACAGAGCGAGCAAATCGATCTTCTAACTTTCGACGAATTATCCGAGCAGATTGAAAGGTAAGGAATGCGATGATTGATAAATGAAGGACAGTTTCTGGCTAGAATACGTAGACTGGTTTGACAAGAATATAAGAAGACAACATCAGACTGGTCACCATTCGGCATCGCGAAGACTGAAAGATAGAAGGCTCAAACTCGTGCAAGCGGCAGAGAGATCCCAGGCAAAAGTACACGATCCACCACGCAGATTCATTCGCTCGTATCCATGTCGGATCCAGAGGTTTCGACCGCCATAGTCATCCCGTCGATTCCAAAAGTCAGCTCATTCTCGTCGACCTCAACTTCCCTGACGTGCGCGATGTCAGAGGTTCCAAGGGGAAGGGAGCGCCGAGATGGGAATGTCGCGAGACGGCGCTTGGGCGTCGACATCTGCATGGGCCCGCTGGTCTTGGGACGATAGCGTCGGCGGGGCGGGAAGATGTTCGCGAGGTCTGCGGAATGGAGCGGGCCAGAAGTACTGATGGATTCCGGTACGGTGCTGCTTTCGGAGAGCATCAGGCTTTTCGAGCGTGCTGCGCGCTTGGGGGTCGGTGAGTCGGGTTCGGTGAAGGTCATGCGAGGAGTGGGTGCGGGAGCGAGAGCAAGCGCAGTTTCTGAGACGATACGACGCCGTTTGACTGGGGCGGGAGCAGGATCCTCGTCTAGCTCTTCAAGAACCGGGTGAAGTGGGGTACCGAGGGAGACATAGGACGAACAGGTCCGACTGCGCGGCACGGCGGAAGAGGGGGTCGGCGGAGGTGCCATCGTGAACTCACGTTTCATGACATGGCCATGGCGGAGCCCGACGAGAAGCTCGATGGCACCGCGAATTTCTTCATCCGGGCGGGAGGAATCAAGGTCGATCTGGAGCGCGGCGGGGAGCCGCGAGTTGAATGTCTGTGCGACGGCGAGGAGCTGCGCACGAGTCATGGTCACGAGGTCGGCGTGGCAGCAGAAGGGAACGGACTCGAGCGCAGTGACGATGACGGCGTCATCGATGTCGTTGAGCAATGCCAGGCTGTACGGNTGGATGCGCGCTGTCGGAGAGTGCGGGATGGAGGTATTCATGGGCGTCATNCTGGTGCTCCCGGTGCTCCCGCGGGAGTGCAGGCGACGGCGCTTGCCGAGCATGGCCGAGGGCTTGAAGACATCTTGGAAGAGTTTGCGCACGGGGGTGAATGGGTTCGTCACCTTCGGGAGCTTGGGCATGATGGTAGTGGCCAGAACGCAGCCCAGCGGCTGGGTACTAGACGCAATAGTGATTCGGAGGATGCCCGCCAGATCCTGAAAGCCAGTGCCGACCAAGGTGACTAGTTCAAGAAACGCAAGTATCTGAGCTGTCTAGATCCTGTAGCCAAGAGAAGCCAGTCAAGGAGCGGGGGTGGGTTGGTTGATTGCCTCAGCAGTCAGCGGTTTCCAACTTAGCGGAGGTAGGCCCTAGAACTCGCAAGGATAGACAGACACAAGCCGGAAAATCCTGTGGAACTTTGACTCTCAGACAGAAGTATTGCGTTGGAATGCCTGTGTACTTAGCAAGAAGTCAAACCAGCAGCCCACTGGAGGTCGAGTGTACAATGTGAAGGGAGAGTACCTTGGCCAACGAGCTTTTACTGCCAGTGCTGCCTTGAAGTCGTCCTACTACAAACTCTGCATGTAGTGAAGTGAAGCGGAAGCATTTCGGAGTTTGAAAAGCTCACGTAGTGGCATTTGTCACCTCATCGAGTCTCTTTCAGTCATCTCCAAGTCATCTCCATGATCGCAGTGCGCAGTTTCATCCATAGACGCTGACGCTGGTCCAGTCGTCTTCTGTACTTGTAGCGAGCCCTCTGGTCTGGCATCCTTATCTTCTCACTCGTCTACTGTTTCAGCGATATGACCTCTTATGAGAAAGCTCCAGATGTTGGCAGAGGCTCGGGCTCTGCTTTAAGTCCTACACTGCTTGTTGTCTCGGGACTAGCGACGTTGATTGCCACTCTCGTATCGGCCATGTCAATCTTTCTGCATCTAAAGAATTACAGGAAACCCATTTTGCAGCGGTGAGTATATCTTTCGTTGATTTGGGGTTCATGTGGAGGTCAGCGTGTTGTAGACGGCCTTGAAGGGGTATGTTGAGAAGTATTGTTGCAAAGGCAGACAGACTCAGCTTGAACCGAATACTGGTAGACAATCACGTCGAGTCACAGCTGAACAATTCGAACCATTGCGCTCGAGTTGTGCTCGCGGGACCCAGGGTACTTGATTAAGGCTGTTGTGGCTCGGCCGTGCCAGAGAACTGAAGGTGGTTTACTGATTATCCTTCTTCGGTTCATCCAGGATGGTCATACGAATCATGGTAATGGTGCCATTGTACGGGATATCGTCCCTTATATCGTTATTCTCTCTGGAAGCGGCCTTCGTCATTGACGTCGTGCGTGATATTTACGAAGTATATCGTCTCTCTTTCTTGCTTTGCGCTTTGCTGATACCCGATTTAATTAGGCCTTTGTGATCTATTGCTTTTTTTCAACTCCTTCTCGCCTACCTGGGTGGTGAACGTTCTCTATTGATACTTGTCCATGGTCGACCTCCCAAAATACCCCCATTCCCAATGAACATTTTCCAACGAGAGTTAGATGTCAGTGATCCATACACTTTCCTCTTCCTCAAGCGAGGCATCCTGCGTATGTTGTCTCCATACTGCTCAGACTAAATGCCACTCATTCTGTATGTCAGAATATGTACAGGTAAAGCCCCTCTTAGCAGTGGCGACTCTAATCTTGAAAGCTGTCGGCAAGTTCAACGAAGGCGATCTTCGCGCTGACTCTGGGTACTTGTATATCAGCATCATCTACAACGCGAGCATCTGTCTCAGTCTGTATTGCTTAGCTATGTTCTGGCTTTCCATCAGTGATGATCTCAAGCCTTTCCGGTGAGTTGTCAGAAATAACTTCTGACTTGCTGCATTCTGACCCGCGTAGCCCTGTGCCAAAGTTTCTTTGCGTCAAGGGCATTCTCTTCTTTTCCTTCTGGCAATCCATTGGCATCTCTATACTTGTTTCAGCTGGCGTCATCAAGCGATTAGGGCCGTACATCGACAAGGAACACATTTCGCTTGGACTCACGGACACGCTAATATGTCTTGAGATGCCCCTCTTCGCGATTGCCCACATGTATGCATTCGCATATACAGATTACATTGACAAGCATGTTGCGTTTGTCGGACGGATGCCTGTGTTCTACGCTGCGCGCGACGCGTTTGGACTGAAAGACGTCGTCGAAGATAGCAAGGCGACACTGCGTGGCAAGGGCATGGACTATCGCGAATTCGAGCCGAGTGAGGGATATATGCATCAGGGACTGGGGCGCGAGCGTCGCATTCGCGCCGGTCTGAGATACAGCAAAGGCGGTAAGGGTAAATACTGGCTGCCACGCCCCGCTACCAGTCCACAGGGATGGGTTGGCCGAGGTGTCGACAATGCGATTCAGCGCGTGTCGGGACGAGACCAAGATGAAGAGGTATATGCGCCACTTTTGTCGGATGACGTCGAAGACATTGTTCACGATGCACTTGATTTACGTGACGACGAGGATAACGCGGCGGATGGCTTGGAGTTGCCGTTTGGAGATCTCGATGATGAGGACGAGAGATTGTTTGAAGGCAGTAAACGGTATCTGTTTGGAGACTACCATTATCCTTGCATCGATGCGAGCTCCGAGTCGGCGAGGACGCAGATGTGGGATGAAGAGGAACGGATCCTGCGCGATGAACGGAGCGCATGGTTTTCGAGCTTCGGGGAGCGGAGAAGGGTGGGCATTGGCAAGCAAGGGCAGAAGTATGGTGCCGTTGGATCTTCAAGGCGGGCCATTCCGCGATTCGACAATGACTCGGCTGCTTCGGACCAGAAGCGAAGCCCTGGCAGTTGGGAGGCGCATGACCAAGTGGAACGATCTATCGTTGACATGGGCGCCGAGCGCTTGCCAAAGGACGACCCTGCGGATGTGCGTCTGAAGTGGACAAAGGCCCAAAGGAAATCTGTCTTGTCATCCTCGACCTCCGGTTCCCCCAAGGATGCCTCGCATCCCAACTCCTCTTCACGGCATAACTCGAGTTCTCGTCCGCCTTCTGGGAGCAGTAGTCCTGATGTCAACAGCCGGGCTTTTGCTCGGACCCCAGGCGAGTCGCGCAGGTCCGATGCTGTCGACCTTGTCGTTGAAGACAAAGGTGCGGCTCAGGCGGACATGGAGCGGGAGCGGAGGCATGGGGAACCAGCTGTGCGTGGGTTCGGGATGAGAAAGGTATATCGGAGGAAATACTTGCATGGCGAGGATACTGCGGAAGAGATTGAGGAGGAAGGAGAGGAGCGGGTTCAGCTGAGAAGGGAAGATGACATTGGAAATCCTGCACAGGTCGTGACCAAGGCGGAGGCAAGGGAAGCCGCAGAGGACGAGGATATCGACGCAGACAGGCTCGTGGAAGATATGACGATCATTGCCACAGTAGAGACGCCACCCGCACATGCGCGAGTTGATGTTACTGTGCATCGATATCATGATCTTTCTGAGGAGGAGAATCCATGGGCGTGAGTTGTTTTGTGTTGGTACTGTTTCTTATAATTTGTCACATATTGGAACTATTCTTCGATTAACATTTCACATTGGTTTGTGTGTATTCATACCGTTCTATTTGTTTACATGCTGAGGGCAAGGATGTCTTCCTACTTGCAACAGTCAATGCTCTTTAAAAGCTCGAAGCTGGAACTCGAGGTCTAAGATTTCATACTTGTGCCTATACGTTATTGTTTACACTGCAGAGCAGAGGGGGTTCGGGATGGCTACATAATTCAGAAAGGTGGAATAATATCCAGCCCGTCCTATGGAGATTAATTCGCTACCTTACATAACCTTGCGCATAGTATCTCCTTCACGCATGTCCTGTTTCCCCGCCCCTCACTCACTCACAGACCCGACCCACGGATTAAAGTTATAATACGTGCACCCTGACTGGTTGACATACATTGATCCATACGTGTCTGCAATAGTGGCGCCATCTCTACTGATCGCGACGTAGGGAATCTGGTGGTCTTCCGTCGGAAACGGGACCGAATTCATTGTCAAGCCAGGACCGGCGGTGAAATTGATCGTGTTGCTGCCAATGGCTAGTGTGATCGTCGCAGTGTCTTTCAACATCGCAAGGGCGAAGACGGCATCGGCGGGGAAGGCGGCATTACGGGGGAGAGTTCCGGTGCTACACGTCACACCTTTGGGATATGCACGGTACCAGAAGACAACCTCGTCTTTCTGTGGCACTCAAGAAAGCGATAAGTATTGTGCAATACCGTACAATGCATAAAAAAGCACACACAATGATGGTTGGCGCCGTCCCGCTCTTGTAATACGAGATGTAGTATTGAGCGACATCGCGCCATTTGGAGTGATCGAATCCAACGACGTAGAACGGAGCCTGATCACCGAGATTGACGACGGGGTTGATGTCGCTAATGTAATGGGACTCGCCGTAGTCGTTCCAGGTAACTGATGACGTGGACGGTTAAACAAGGAGTCAGATCTTCGGACAGGTAGTCAAAATAAAAGGTGCTGCTACCGATCTCGACGATGTCCGGCTTCACGTCGACTGCTTGCTGCCATCGGTAATTCCAAAGCGTGTCGCTCAGTTCAACCCAGTCACCTCCATTGTCAATGTTCTTGAATTGCCAAGGGGATATGGCTATACTTTCCATCAATGTCTGCATCGTTATATCTAGGCGAGACAAACGTACCCATGATATATGGCCCATTCCTCGCCTTGATAGCACTCTGGTATGCTAGATCGGTGTCTGTAGTTAAGGTCGCGTTCACATCATTGGGCCTTATCAAGTATCACTAGTCATCGGTGTGTTCTTAGGTGAGAAAGTAAGGCGCACCACGACCACCAATTGAAAAAGCCGTCGATCGAAGGGAAGGTGGACAACAAGCTATTTGCCAGGGAGGGGTCGCGATAACTGGTAAAAGCGGGCGCAAGTGTGATTCCGATACCTTGGGATGAGAGGGTTGACTTGAAACTCGACCAGAAATCGTCGCCTTTACTCTCGCCGGAGTACGTCGACACTAGTAGAGTATTCCCCCATTTGTACGCACTGGCACTCGTGGCATGCGCCGTCACGAGGCTGACCATATCCGCCTCTGCCCAGTCGTAGGACATATCGAATGAATAGAAGAGCTTGAAAACAAGCTGTTCGGCAACAGTGAAAGCATCATCCATCTTGGCTACTTCATAGTCATACTGCGCGATGTTCAACGCTGGAATTTGGAGTTAAAGCAAGTCCTTTCAAGATAGAGCAAGGATTAGATCTACCGAACGCAGAGACACCGATTGCGATGGCCGTGTTCATGTCGTTAGTCCAGTCTGTCAGGCTGTAATCATGAGAGTTCTGGGCCTGGGAGCACAATGCAGCTGTTCAGTCTAGGACTTCGCTCTACTGACAGAAGGCATACCATGAAATGAGCAACGACGTCTTGCGCCCGTGAGCGTTGCGCGAAAGCGCATATGAAAATCAATGCACCCAATGCGAGCGTAACCATTTCGACAGTTAGAGGTCGTGATATTCAAGAACGCGTGAGTGGATGCAATAGAGTGTTGAGTGAACAGTGACTTTATGGAGCCGCGAGCGTGATGCAAGTTTGCGAATTCGGGGATACCAACGCCGTCTTGCAACGAGCAATCAATACCAAATTACAGTATAGGCATGCGACCCACATATGTAAGACTGTGGAGACATGTGGATATTCAAGTCGTGATTGATGCGAGTCCTAATATCTAGAAGCCATTAATATACATCAGTGACTTCTTTGATGTTCCAGTAGGTTCCAGTGCGTCGTCAATGACATACCTAGAATTGCGAAAGTCGAGATCTCCGATTGAGGGCTTTTCTATGAATGAAATATGAAGGATAACAATGGAAAAATGACGGTGGCGATGGCGTAGCTGTGCGCTATGGTCGCGTTGTTACAGTACTAGCTTACAGTAACCGGAGTGGTGCAAGACAGTGAGAGGTATAGTTCCGAACACCTTTCCCATCAGCATCGTCAGCAACGCATACTTTCATCCGAACACCACTTGTACAACAACGGTTGGTAGTCTGCCTAACGAACGCCATCACATGCCGACCGGTTCTAAAAACCTGACGGAACATTCCAGGTCGTGACATCTATCGATCGTGAGGAAGAACGGACCAAGTAGTGCAGAACGTTCATTTACGAATGCGATGGTCGAGACCTGTGAAAGAATTGGAAAGAGAGAAGAGGTTGTCTCCGTCCTTTGGGCGTAATTCAAGGCAACAGACATGGTTGTGTACGTGAATTGATCGAGCGTATGCCACGGCCTTGGCATTCAGGCAAGAGGTGCTGCGACTAATACAAAGCTCTGCTGAATCACTTGCAAGGAAAAAAAACCGAGAAAGATGGGAAGGTGCAAGAAATGGTGCCAAAATCATTGAGACTACGATTAACTCCAGGCTCAATTGAGGCTGACGGGTTCACCTACCTGCAGTATGAGATCATGATACCGAGAAGACTCGCCGCGCAATTGCTGTATTGGGTCAGCTAGTGAAGAATTGGCCATCAGCTTAAAATCGAAGATGATACTCCTCAATAAGTCGAAGAACACACGTTATGGAGATCATGCAGCAGAAAAGCACTGAAAGTAGTAGAAAAGCATGTCTCCATGAAGAAGACCTGTTTCAAAATCGCTGTCTTCAATGTTCATCGGCTTCAGTAGTGAAAGGCAGGTGCCGAGTGCAGGAGGCGCTTGCACAAATACTAGAACATGAAGTACGCACGCACCGATGCCATTAAGAATTCGAGAACCTGCCCATAGCACTGGCAAAGTCGTGGGCTGTCGTGAGATGTGTTTAACTGGCTTTCGACCGAACTTATAGCGAGCAGTCAAGCTTTTGCGAGCAGTATCTAAACAGAGTGGAAGGGGTGCGCGCCTAATGCCACGCGAACCACGTGGATGCCACGCGAGGAACGAGCACTGGGGGTTTCCGCGAGGGACGAGCGGCTGACTAAGCGCGCGCGAGGAACGAGCACATCCAGAGTCCCACGCAGCGCAAAATCATCACCCCACTAGATGGGCGCGATATAGTGGACACCAAAACTCACGCCTCTGCCGCTTCGTGATACAACAGGGCCAAACAACCTGGCTTGCCTTCTATGTAGGGGAGTGGTGAACTGCATATTGCACATCATCCTACAGACAAGCGCACAAAACCTGATTTCTTCAGAGCTTGACCATTCACCCTTCCCTACACTTCCCACACAGAGCTTAAAAAAATGTGGGTTGTTTTGCATGAATTGAATGTTGCTCAATCTGACTGTGGTGCATGTTACTAGGAACAACACTGTCGATCCTTTGGACGATGAATTGGAGTATCTTGATGATTGGAGACCTGCTGTTGCATCTTCTGGGTCAGTCCACATACTCATTTCAATGCAACATGATTAGATGCTAATGCTGTTGTTAAAAATTAGCGCAACTGATGAGCATCCTTTGTCACAAAGGTCTTTGAGATCTGAAGACGATCACGTTGAAAATCACACGCTACCTCACACGCCAGAACGTGATCGCCATACCGAGAGAGAAAGAGAACGCCTGATGAGGCTTCAGATGACATCCCTTACCATTCGCCGTCAGCGCCTCGAGCATTACCGAGATCCAATTCCACAGCTACATTTTGGTCCACCTATCGATCCTCCGCCCGTGGCTGGCCCTTCTATCTCAAGACGGGCAATAAATGTGCATGCACAACCATTAGACCAACAAAATACGATGTTGCCCACTCACATGCCACTTGCGAGCTACCGTCCATCTTATCCAACTAGTGTAGAACCCGTGGCGTTGCCACGCATGAGCAATGCTTAATATGAGATTTGGAAATAGAGAGGCCTTTAGCCTCATAAAATATGTTAAATATTTTAATTTTAATTTATTTCACTATTTCTGAGCCAAAGTTGGCTCGCTACGCTCGCCGTGGTCTTAAAATCTATTGTTGAGATGTATGAATAAAATTTAGACAGAAAGGCCATGGTTGTTAATAATGCTTGTCATATGCTCTATCAACTGATCACACTATGCTGCATGCATTGTGCTTAACTATATCAGTCTAAAATTTAAACACTTAATTAAATATTTTAATATATTTTCATTTCACTATTTTTAAGCTAAAGTTGGCTCGCTACGCTCACCATGGTAGTACAGTTAAATATCTTATCTAAAAAGACATAAGCACAATATGCTTTGTTCCTATCCTGCAATCTTATTCAGTATTAGTTCCACACATTGTATTCACTTATTTAGTTGTTTGGTCTCGCATCCTTACTGTTTATATTTTTGCTATCATTTGTTCAATTATGCATTCTCTTTTATCATGTGCATAGTTTTGTTCACTATTTTATATGTTTCTGCACACATTCAACAATGTTGTTGCTGATATCTTTGGCGCGTGTGGGCAACAATATATTTTCGAGCTACGCTGTTTGTTTATGGAGCTCTATGTAGCTAATCTTTTTCCGAGATAAATTTTCTAGCTTTAATGCATATGCTCTGATGCACTATGCATGTCATTTTTCTCACATGTGAATATGCTATATGTCATTAATGCTTCTCAAATGCTATTGCTGCATTGCTTAGGAGTGTGCAGGATGATGATATTGATATCTACAGAGTCTTAGATGTCACATTGCTGGCTTATAGAGGCATATGCCAAACCTCTTAATGCATAGAATTTGCTTGTTACCACCTTAAGAAAGGGAGTTTATACACAAAAATGCTGTATTACATAATGCATAAGAGATTTTAGTAATTATACATTATTCAATTGCTAGGAATGATAGAAATATCAATTTTTTCATAAATAGAGGTAAAAGTGGCACAGATGTCATAAACTACAGTAGTAAGCCATTGCAACATGGTCATGTTGAACCTATAATTAGCAAAAATATTGAAAGGTGTATGATTGGCCTTGCCAGTAGACAGAATATATCCCAGAAAGTGAACGCTGAAAGGCAAAGGTCACATGAGCTGTGAGGTAGTATATTAGCAAAAGAAAACAATAATAAAAGTTGATGTAAACCTCACAAATAAATAAATCAAGAACATCAGCTCTAAAAGAGTGCACAGTGCTCTGTGAGAATACAATGTCGACATCAGCAGACACATCTACATCATCAAATACAAAAACATCAAAATATATAGAAATAAAATATAGGCTATCATGAGGGACAACCTTATTAGAAGAGACAAAGACATAAACATGAACGTCAAAATTATGTACACTGTCATCATTAAAAGCAAGGAAGCTATCATAGAAATAAGTGCGAGGTTTAAAAGGATGTATGCTCTTGTGATGAATGATCTCAACAGGACTAAAAAAAATAGCAACTTGAGGCCATAGTGGCAAAAATAAAGAGAGCAAAGCACGGAAAGAGAGCATAAAGGCAAAGAGCAAATAGAGAGTGGATGCAACATCAAGCAAGGAACTGACCTTAGATGCAATAGAGTTTCAGATGACAAAAAAAGTGCAAGAGCAAACAGGGAGTAGATGCAACATCAAGCAAGGAATCAACCTTAGATGCAATAGAGTTCCAAATGACAAAAAAAGTGCAAGAGCAGATAGGGAGTGGATGCAATATCAGGTGCAGAATTGAACTCAGAATTAATACAGTCAGATTACATGGGTGGACGACAAAAAATTGCAAGTCCTGTTTATATTCTTTAGATATGTGTAAAATGCAAGGCACATTCATCAAAGTCTTACATACATGCTTTTTTACTGTTACTACTTGAGATATTATTACTTAAAATAATATTTTAACATTCTATACTAAGGTTGGCTTGCTATGCTTATCATTTAAAGTCATGAAAATCAATATTTGAGCTAAAGGTTCAATGTGCCCAAGTACAGACTCATTTATTGATTTTTTTTTAAGAATTATGACAGTTGAGTGCTTGTGACTCACTGTCCATTCCTCATAGCAAATTCTATAGCTACATGCCCACTTTTAAGCTATCCCTTATGCTTGTGCATAAAAACTCTTTATTGTGTCTATTTCTTGTACTGTGGTCACTGCTTGGGCATTTGCTCCTTGTGCTTATAAGTTGTGAAAGACATAAGTGCCCATGGAGGCACACATTCCTCATGCAAGATTACAATGTGCCCAAACAGACTTATTGATTTTATTTTAAGAATTGTTTAGCATTATGACATTTTAAGAATTGTTTAGCATTATGACAGTCTAATGCCCATGATTTGCTGCCCATCTCTCACAGCAGGAAATTTTACAGCTATCCTCATGTCTGTGCATGCAAAATATTCTATTGTGCCCATTCCTTATAGTCTCGAGCACTGGTTCCTTGTGTTGAGGCAGTGAAGGATAGCTGGTGGCCGGGGCCCTTGCATATGCTTAGTCAGCTGCTCGTCCCTCGTGGAAATACCAGCGCTCGTTCCTCGCGTGGCGCCCACGTGGTTCACGTGGCATTAGGCGTGCACCCCTTCCACTCTGTTTAGATTTCTACTTCGGCATTACCTCGCCCCTATTATTATCCTGTCCCCATTTTAGCTTTTCCTGGAATACCTCACAATGATATCACAAATCATGAGCGGCAAGCAGCATATCACCATGATCAAGCTCGACAAGGGCCCGTTGATTGGAATCAGCAGTTGCATGAAGGATTTGAGGCTCAGCATGCCAAAAGAGTTCGTAGATGTCACGGGAATTCTGCTGCTTTGCCTACTCCTTTGCCAGTGGTCCATGTCACCAATACTAGGCTCAATGTGACTCTACAAAGTCAGCATGGGCATGGAGCAGTAGTGCAGCATCAGGCACAAGTAGAGATTTTACAGCCAATTCAAGTTATCGTGCAGGAGCAGCAAGGACAGGAAGCAGTGCAAGAGGAGCATGTCCAACAGCATATTATCGAACTGGCTCAATTACCACCTCCACAGGCTCAGACGAATGTTCCCTTGGGTTGTCGGCCATAACATGAGCCTGCTGCTCACCATTCTATAGGGTCCATGAATGTCGAATGTTCAAAGTGTCATGCTTTACACTTTTGAGGAGAAAAGCTAAAGAACTCATCCCAAATCAATCCTCAGTTTGGCATGTGTTGCCTTCAGGGACAGGTCGAACTTCCTCCTTTTCAAGAACCTCCTGGAATCTTGCGTACACTCCTGACCAACATCACTGCATCGTATAGGGAGTTTCGCAACCATATCCGAAGATACAATAATGCATTTGCATTTACTTCTGTCGCGGTCACTCTGGATGGCAACTTATTCAATGGCACTGGCCCATATTCATTCCGATTGCATGGATCCTTATCACACAAGATGGGAAGCCTCCTTCCATCTGAAGGTCAACAGCCTGCTTATGCTCAACTTTATATCAATGATCCCGATACTGCGCTTGCCGCACGGACTGCTCGCAATCCAAACTTGAATCCCGTCATCATGTCAGATTTGCAGGCCATGCTTCACGACACTCATCCCTATGTTCCTTTGTACAAACAGGCTTATGAGATTTTATGTGAAAAGCCTCCTGAAGAATAGGCCGATATCTCTGCACATATCATTGTTCAGGCTAATACGGACCATCGCTGCTACAATCAGCCTTCTGTCAATGAAGTCGCTGCCATCATCCCTGGAAGTGGAGAAGAAGAGGTGAACGAGCACCGAGATATTATTGTTCGGCTTCGAGGGGGGCTATCTCAAAAGGATCAGCCATCTGAGTCCTGTTTATTCTCCATTGCATTATGTTCTTCTTTTCCCTCATGGAGAACAAGGCTGGCACACAAAGATTCCATCTCTCCCAGGACATGAAGGTCAAGTTCGCTGTCCATACGTCAGTCAGCGATGTTATTATGCATATCGGCTGCATCCTCGAATAGCTGATCCAGATATCGTATTTCGTGGTGGCAAGTTGTTTCAGCAATACGTGGTAGATGCTTGGGCATCAGTGGAAGAGAGCAACCTTTTTTTGGATCAAAACTCATCAAAAGGACATTCGCGCTGACACTTATCGTGGATTATGTGATGTTATGAATAATGCCGATGAAGCTCCAGATTTGGCTCAGCATGGAAACTGTATCATCCTTCCTTCTACTCATGCTGGTAGTGCCCGTCATATGTATCAACTCTTTCAGGATTCTATGGCCATCTGTCGCTACTGTCACAAGCTCGATATCTTCCTTACCATGACAGCAAATCCAAAGTGGCCCGAGATTGAAGAGGCACTATTGCCTTTTGTGGGAAATGACAATGATCCTGATTGCCTTGCTAGACATCAGCATGCATCGGACTGACCTGACATTGTGGCATGCATATTCCATCAGAAAAAAAAGGCCTTGCTTGAAGAAATTAAGAAGGGTTTATATGGCGAGGTCACGGGCATGGTTTATACCATCGAGTTTCAAAAATGTGGTCTTCCTCATATGCACCTTTTACTTTTTCTCAAATCTCATGATAAAATACATAATGCTGAACATGTAGACAGCATTGTTTCGGCCCAGCTTCCAGATCCTGAGGTACATCCCTTGCTTCATCAGACTGTTACCAAGTGCATGCTTCATGGTCCTTGTGGTCCTGAACATCCAAATGCTCTATGCATGGTCGATGAAAAGTGCTCCAAAAACTACTCCAAAGAATTTTCTGAAGATACCCGATTTGGAGAGGATGGATACCCACAATACTCCAGGCCGAACAATGGACGAACTTTTGCCAATAGGTCTGGGCATGTCTTCGATAATCGTGATGTGGTCCCACATAATCCTTATCTCTCTGCGAAATACGATTGTCACATCAATGTGGAGATATGTGCTTCTATCAAAGCTATCAAGTATATCCACAAGTACATCTACAAGGGCCATGATCGTGCGACTCTCGAGTTGGGCGAAGTGGACGAGATCAAAGAATATGTTGATGCTCGCTACATTGGACCAGTCGAGGCTTGCTGGCATGTTTTCGAGTTTCCGATGCACTTGGAGCTGCCTACAGTTTATCGTCTTCCCATCCATCTGCAAGATGATCAATAAGTCTTTTTTGATCCTGAAGATGAAGCACTAGACGTGCTAGATCAAACTGCCTCTAACAAGACTCAGCTGACAGAATGGTTCAAAGCCAATTAAGACATTCCAGAGGCCAATAACTATACATATCAAGATTTTCCTCAGCACTTTGTTTGGCTTAAAAGTGAGCAGAGGTAGAAGGTCTGACAGGAACAATTTGCCATTAGAAGGATGTATTTTGTCCCACCTTCAGCTGGCGAGTGGTTTTACCTGAGGATGCTCCTGACTATTATCAAGGGGGCAAAGGATTGGAAGGAGTTGCGGACATTTAATGGAGTAGAACATCCAACATATAAGGCTACCTGCCTTGCCCGTGGCCTATTGGAGGATGATAATGAGTGGGATCAATGCCTTACAGAGGCAGGAGGAATGCAGACTGGTGGCTAATTATGGAGTCTTTTTGTCACCTTGCTGTTGTTTTGTCAACCTACTGATCCTGCAGCATTGTGGAACCGATACAAAGAAACTTTGTGCGATGACGTGTGAGTCATCTTGCAAGGCCATCATCATGTGGAGCCTTCAGAGGACAACATTTACGATTATGGGTTGTTCTTGCTACAAAAGCTGCTTCTTCATTCAGGAAAAAATTTAACAGACTTTCCTCCAATGTCATTACCTCAAAATCAATGGGAAGGCATCTAGGACAATTTCATGCTTCAAGAAGAGCTTGACTATGATAGGGCGGATCTCACCTTGGAGGTGGAAGACCGATTGGAGCAGTTCAATGCAGAATAAAGAGCAGCATTCAATGCGGTCATGGAGTCTGTCACGAGAAATCAAGGAAAATTATTCTTTCTTCACAGTGCAGGTGGAGGTGGAAAAACATATGTCTACAATACTATTGCAGCCGCTGTTCACTCTATGGGAAAGGTCGCTCTATGTGTCGCTTCTTCAGGAATCGCATCTCTCCTTTTGGACGGTGGTCGCATGGCTCATTCATGGTTCCACATTCCTATTCTTGTTCATGAAACTTCTACCTGCAGAATCACAAAGAACTCTGATCTTCATAAGGTTTTACAATACACCGGCATCATCATTTGGGATGAAGTACCCATGCAGCACTGACATGCTATCGAGGCCTTGGATCACACGATAAGGGACCTTATGGACAAAGATCAACCCTTTAGAGGGATCACTGTGTTGTTCAGTAGAGATTTTCGACAAGTCCTGCCTGTTGTCCCAAGGGGGTCCAGAGAGCAGATCATAAATGCTTCTCTTCGTCGATCTCGATTATGGACAAGTATCTATGTCTTCCACCTCATACAAAATATGCAGTTGACCCCGGAGAGCGATGCCTTCGCCCACTGGCTGTTAGAAGTAGGATCTGGGCAAGGCTTGGCTGCTGACAAGTCAATCAAGTTGCCGGCCAATATAAAAATGGTGGACAATACGATGGATGGCCTTATCAATGCACTTTATCCAGAAATTGCAGGCGGACCAAAACCGGATCACTACTTCCTCGATCATACAATTCTGTCAAGCAAAAATGATACTGTCGATGACATCAATCATTCTATTCTCGCACAGTTTCCAGGAGAAGAATCAATTGTTATAGGAATCGATAAGATGATTGGAGTCATGCAGGCCTACCCGATGGAATATCTCAACTCGATCAATGTTTCTGGCCTTCCTTTGGCACATCTCAAAATAAAATATGGATGTCCACTTATGCTTCTTTGCAATCTCAGCCCCTCAAGTGGCCTTTGTAATGGGACACGCATGATTCTGTTGGACATTAAATCACGTGTCTTACAGTGCCGAATTTTAGGAGGACGTCATGCAGGAAAAGTTGTGTTTATCCTCAGGATTACAATCGAGCCATCAGCCGAGGATTTACCCATTTCACTCTCCCGTCGCCAATTTCCAGTACATCTAGCATTTGCTATGACCATCAATAAAGCTCAAGGCCAATCGGTCAAACATGTCAGCATTGATTTGCATATACTCATCTTCTCTCATGGACAACTCTACGTTGCACTATCTCGATGCACATCTGGAGTCAGGATCAAGGTGTTATTTCCTGAAGGATCGGACGATACTCGCACCAAAAATATTGTTTATACGGAGGTTCTGTCAAGTTTGCTTAATCATCAGTAATTGGTGAGCAGATCGGCTTTGTTTTTTTTGAAGACTTACTGACGCAATGTAGGTTCCATATCCTTGCTTGCATAATTCAAGTTGTGCTTGAAAAAGAAAAATCCCATTTGTAAGTTTATTACTTATTCAAGTTTCGGTTGCTTATGATCTCTTTTACAGGTGAATTTTGATTTATAATTTGTCTTATTGGTTCTTATTTGTTGTGCGTTTGTTATGTATAATTTGTGTTAAAAAAAGTAATGGTTGGCTTCATTTGACTTGCTTTAGGGCAGACACTTGAGAACTTTGCAGTTGCACATGCATGACTGATGAGAACTCGGATAAAGCCTTGCTTATGCGTGACAACGTCACGGGTTCTACACTAGTCATTTTTGTGTTGAAAGCCCGGAGCCGCACGCCTCCGCACGCGCTCATCACGTCTCGGTGTCACAACTTGTCACACCGTGTCTTTGTGTGACGATACGACGCGACGCGCTGTGGCCTTGGAGCAAGCCTAGTCTCCGTAGCGACCTACACAGAAGACAGTCGTTCTGTGTTTAAGAAGCAAGCCTCAGTTTCTTTGTCGTTCTTGCGCATCGGTGGGCTGCCGAAATGTTGGGACAATCAAGCTCGACGAATCCAATACGCGCTATAACGTCCAAAATCTCTGCCAGATCGGCCGCTCCTGTTCCTCCTGCCACACAGACCTACGAACCACTCGTTCGCAATGTGTTACGCCACCGTTTACTCTCTGGAACATTTCTCTCTTCTGCCATTCTCACCTGGGTTTTGACGACATTTTGGGCTGCATGGTACCGTGGGAGATCGCAACTGGGCATCACAACCATACCATTTCTTCCCTTTCTACCATCAACGCTGCTCCTCACAGCCCTTGCATGGGCTTTCGGAATCGTGCCAGTTGTGGTGATGCGAAAAGTGCAGCTCACAGGTGAGTCTCGAACGTCAAATCATCTTTTCAGACGGTGCGTGCGTTGGTGCATTGTCTGTAAGCATGGTCTTGGGCGCTGAGCCCAGCTTGCTGCGAGTGCAAAATTGAAGCTATTCTTCATTCATTTCTTATTATATTGTTTGCTCATAATTTATTACAACTAGCAACTCCTTCTGCTGCGTCTTCCCCATCTCAGACGTTCAAAAGTGCATTCTCAAAGCCTAGTACACTGCATGCCCTCGCAACCTATATGTTTTCTGCTACATGCTTCACTGCGCTGCATATAGTCAGCGCATACGCAAGTGAGGCCCCAAATTCTCGCGGCGATCACCCACTGGCTGTTTTTGTTAAATCAAGGTTCGTCTCTGGATCAAGTATGATCCTCACAGATCTTTGTTATTGATTGCGTCTACCAGAAAGCATCCATATTACTTCAACGGCCGCTTCCTCTTTCTTGTTTTTGCCCAAATAGCGTTAGCAGTGGGCTTTCATACACGAAGTATCATGCTAGACCGCCTTGCCGTACACTGGCAATCTACGCGAATATTGGTGCGTTCATCTTTCATTGTCTTATGCACTTCGTGATGTTTACACCAAAGTGAGCAGCCCTTCAGAACTACTTTTGCTACCCCACAAACCTATCATGCAGCCTTGGCTGGCTTGACAGCCCTGGTCTTTACACCTCTCGTCCTGTCGGCGTATACCGTCGCATTCGGTCTTGTACGTTCGCTTGCTCTTCCTGTGCTCTTGAGACTGCCTGGAGTCTCTATGATATTACGGCCTTTTTACGCCCATTTCTTGAGAGGATCATGGACGATAGTGCTCTTTCTGCGGCATTGGCCCCTTCTGTGCCGATCATCTTTCCTGGGACTCTCAATCGTAACAAGCTGGGATTTTACGGAGAGATTATTCGATGAGAAAGTGCAAGAGGTTGGTATCCTTTCTCGTCATCACGATGTTTCAATATCGTGTTGAATTTCTTCGCCCAGCCGGTCCTAGTAGCACATCAAACGCCTGATCCGTCAGCAACGCTCGTATCTGCAGTCACGTCTTCCGACGTGTACTACAAGTACTTTGCTTTTTACGAGCTCAAAAAACTAGCGGAAGAAGATTCGTCGGCTGCAAGCGCCCGCCGTACCGCTCTGTTTGGTGACCAGAAGTACAACCCCTCTCTATGGTCTACCCTCCTTCGCGAGTCGCTCCTCTTTCTTGGGAAGGATTATCAACTCCTGTTGCGTAGAGGACAGCCTGCACCACCGCCAGGTAAGGTCGCATTGTTTGACTACCTCTATGCCGGATCCAACTTCTATTAAGCAGCAGCTCCTGTGCCCTTAAAACCGAAGAATCCAGAGCCACCTTCCACCCCTCTTATACGCAAAGCAATCTTCAAAGCCCCCGAGTCGACACCTGTTCGCTCTGTCATCGACTCCATAGCTGCCGACGGTGCAATAACACAGGTGGTCCAGAGTACCGTCCAGATGACCACTGCACATCTACCAGAGTTGTTCAAGGCCATCGAGTCGCCTGCAGCTGCTGTAAAGCAACCATTGGCCTTGATCACAACCGAGGCTCCTGCGAAGGTCGTCACTGCTCCGGCTTGCGGCGCCAATGCTGTGAAGCACGCGCTGCATGCATTTATCCCTAGTAGTCTCGTGCGGCTCTGGGAGCAATGTGGAGATTGGTGGCGGAGGGAGAGGATTAATAAGGCGGCAGAGGCATCTTTGCCCTACCGCCAAGTGGATGTTCTGGCTGTGGAAGGTAATTCCATCGTTTGATTCCTTGAAAATGTGTTTAGAGCGAACCTCACCGCAGTATTGTCTCATCTCGTGTGCGCGTCCCTGACCGAGGATCGCTATGGCGTTGTACAACGAGACATTCCGCGCATTTTGGAAGCGATGCTTTCGTATTTGACGGCTATCGAGGAGTATCAGACAGAGCTTAGCGCTCGGGCTCCACCACCTTCATCAGATGAGGAGCTGCTGCCTCCAATGGAAAGGGAGGCCCGCGCGCGCGTCCGCCTGGAAGTCGCGCATGCGGGTGACGTGCTGGCAGTCGTGGGAGACGGTGAGTCCTTGGCTGCTGTTGTCAATCACACCTCGATCATTGATAGAGGTGGTACACTTCTAGCATTGAAGGAAGGCGTCGTGCGCGTGGTGAGGACATTTGGCGACAAGCTGTCCGCATTCAAATTTCCGCCTCGGACAGCCAGCAAGCTACAAGGGTTTGTAGACTACCACTAGGGCGACGATGTACATTTTGGGAACAATTGCGGAGGCCGCGGGGCTATTATGTCGTTGTGGTACCTGGATGCGGTCAATCGTCAGGTCCTCCTGGTGGATAGATTATACACCCGAGTACCCGAGGTATTTTCTGGTATTTTCTGTCGCTGCCAAGTCTTGTCCGATCGCAATTGCAACCAACTGAAGTCTACTGAAGTTTACTTCTTTTGCCTCGCATGCTATCGTACTTCGTGCTTCTACTTATCCGTCCAGACGAAGATCCCAGAGCCGGTGATGCGACCAAGCGGTACGGCACTCGCGGACGTTCAATGAAATATTCGTACAGCCCGCACTCATAGGCACCGGTTTGTTGAAGTGCACTCAGATGGTCCTGGAACGTAATCGATGATCAACGAGGCCTCCATGTGCTACTTAGCAATGCGTGTCCTAACATGTCTCAACCGCGAGTTGTACCGTCTGAGACTTGGAAAATTGAAGAAGCTTGGTGAGTTCCTAGTTGGAACGCCACTTAATCGCTGCGGACATTTTTTTTGACTGTGCTTTTGCACCGGCTATGTGAGGATCCGACTGCCGGATACGAGATCTATTTGCGTCCAAGTGGATCTTTAGGGCGCTGACAAAGCAAAATTTCCTCGGCGCGTCACGACGACAGTAAGTTAGAGCATTCCAAAAATCATGCTAAGTGCTCAGCAACCGGAAACAATCACCTTCCGACATGTCCTGTTCTCCTGCATTCTCTTGTCGTCTTTTTGGGGCTTGTGCAGGCTGTAAGACTCACCTACAACACCACAGGCGTTTTAATAGTTCAGAGATCGTTTGGGCAGGTCTAGTACGGCCTTAGGCTCAGATTCGAACAGGCACTGCAGGCCTGGCGCAAGGCGATGTCTCGATGCTCGACTTTGGTTCGACTAACGGCGGTTTCATGCTCCTGAGCATGATAACCGGTACAGCGCCCCAAGCCAGCCCAAGCCCGACCCGCATCCTGTTCATCAACGCTGGTTATGACTAAATCTGATATGTCGGTTTCGTGCACGCCGGCCGTTTAACTTAATATCTTTGACCGAGAGTCGCGTTCGAGTTCCAGATACAAAAAATCGATAGGGCCGTTTTTCCTTCTGTCGCACGTCATACGCCCTCCTATTTTGCGACCACGCAATTCATTTACGATTCGCTCACGATGGCCACACATCTTGCTTCCCCCCCGGTCATCGACAGATACTGCCGCTGGGCCTGTAGGTCGACGATTGTCGGTACTCGATGAGGAGATTGTACATGATGAGGCGGAGATAGAGAAGTATGGTGGGGACGAACCTGATGAGCCTACGCCAAAAACCTCTCTGCCGGTTGCACCTCCACAACCTCCAGCAGATCCCAACCTCGTCACTTGGGATGGACCCAATGACCCGGAAAACCCGCAGAATTGGTCACGGCGGCGCAAGTGGGCTCTCACAGTTTTGGTGAGTCTCCTGACACTCAATGTGTGAGTTTCATTCTCGATTTCTCAGTCGGTGCGGAACGAGCTGTTGAACATCCTCTTTTCGTTGTTAGTACGTTTGCTTCGTCGGCACCTTCATCAGGGACGTTGTTTGTCGCAGCAGAATTTGGAATTTCTTCGGAAGTATCATACCTCATCACCTCCATATTTCTCATAGGCTACGTCCTAGGTGAGTATCACCGACCTTTCTGGTAGAAAAGATGCCTAGACATAAGTTTGAAACAGGGCCATGCGTATGGGGTCCGGGTTCGGAGGTTCTGGGTCGAAAACCCGTGTTTATTTTTCCACTCATAATTTACACTATCTTCCATATTGGCCAAGCGCTCGCCCATAATATTCAGACGCTCCTCGTCACACGCTTCCTTTCCGGATTCTTCGCCTGCTCACCGCTAGTAATCGGAGGCGGGTTCATCGCCGATGTCTGGGACCCCGTTGGACGTGGTCCTGCCACTACCATGTTCGCGACAACAGTAGCTTTGGGACCAGTTATGGGGCCAGTCGTCAGCGGATTGTGAGTTTCTTAAGGCCTTTGTCGTTTTGATTTAGTTCATGTTGATGTCTTGCTTCAAGTATCGTGGAGAGCTATCTCGGTTGGCGCTGGGTGTTTTGGGTCATGATGATGTTCGCGGGGGCTTGCACCGCGCTCGCGATCCTCTTTATGCCTGAGACGTTTGCACCTGTGCTTCTGCACAAAAAGGTATTTCAATTCGTCGGAAAATGCAATGATGCACGCAATTGAGAGTTTTCTGGTTTAGGCGAAACGCCTGCGGAAGGCTGACCCTGTCGCCAACAAGGACCTGTACGCCGAATTGGAGAAGCACAAATTCTCGCTTTCCCAGCTTGCGAGCCGCACCATCTCCCGACCTTTCAAGATGATGGCCATGGAGCCGATCCTTGTCCTCGTCACAATCTACCTCTCTATTGTTTACGGTGTCATCTACGCGCGTGAGTATCTCGAGGTATCTGCTGAATTACAGTATTGTATGAGAGCTCACATGTGACTCAACAAACTATCAGTCTTCGAGGCGTTCCCTGTCACCTTCATTGGAAAGCATGGGCTAACGCTGAGCCAAGATGGCCTCATCTTCATCGGCGCCGGCATCGGCACCACCGTCGGCGCGTTCTTCAACCTCTACCTCTCGAAATCGTACCCCATGCTCATGAAGGAATGGCGCGGATTTCCGCCTCCTGAAAAGCGATTATATGGCGCGATGTTTGGTGGTCCCGCGCTTGTTATCGGTATCTTCTGGCTTGGGTGGACGGGCGAATACTCGTCCGTGCCCTGGTACGTCCCCGCAATCAGCACGATCGTGATTGGGTTTGCCATCACACTTATCTTCATGTCGTTCTTGGTACGTCTTGAACCGGGTTTTTTGGAGTTGTATTAATTTCTTTTTTTTTTGAAACCGATTCATTTGAATAGAATTATCTTGTCGATACGTATCTGTGCGTGTTTTTCTCATCACAATGACGATGAATTACCGTCATTTACTGATGCTTTGTATAGCATGTATTCTGCATCCGCATTCGCCGCAAACACAATGTGTCGATCCGCGGTCGGAGCTGCATTCCCTCTGTTCACCGTTCAGATGTTTGAAGGGGTGCGCGTCTGCCTTTGACTCGCTACGTATCGACCATCCATTTACCCTGCCATATTCCTTTTGTAGATGCATATCAACTGGGCTTCGACCCTCATTGGCTGTGTCGGCCTCCTGCTCGCACCGATGCCTTTCCTGTTCTATAAATACGGCACCCGCATAAGGCAGAAGAGCAAGTTCGCGCCTTGCATTGTAAGTCGCGCGTTTACTGTCTTTCAACTTCCCTTTTGACCGTGGTCAACTAATTTTTTGTTCTAGGACTTGAAAATCGCGAAGTTGATCGAAGCAGAGCGCAAGGCCGCATCCGAGAAGGGTCCCAGTCAAGTTTGAGTTGATGATTAACCTCGTCAAATATGTTTGGTTCCGATTACGATATTTTCATGTTTATGAGGCTCGAACCTCGAGGCGGTCAGTGATTTTCATCCCTATACATAGGCCGGGTATGATACTTGGACTTTGCGTTGTTCCTTGTTTGATATATCTGTATTATACCCCCTGTACATTATATCTCACTTGTTATCGTTTCCAGTCTCGCAACCAGTTAGTTAGGCATATAGTCACTAGTAGCGTTTCCCCGCGGACTAGATAGAAGAAGTGATTTAACTAATTTGGCGAGCTTGTTTTTAAGTAGCTATCGCGGCTGATTTTGGTTACCTGAGCTCATCTGCAAGCGTCCTGTGCGTTGGCTGCTAACTTACAAGCAGAGGAAGAGAGATATCTCGAAGATTTGAATGTACTACTAATGCCTACGTCCTACATCGCTGAAAACCTCGGGATTATACTACTGTTGCCCAGAGTGCACGATTGACTATAGTTGAGACAAGAGGTGCTCAATTAGCTTAAACATCTAATTCCGTGATTCAAGATAGGTCTTGAAGAAGAATAAGCCTGCTTGCGCAATAGGCTAACTTACCTGGACCTTGTCCATTGTATCACCTTGGAACGAACTATTGACCTTTTAGTTACGGTACCGACTCGAGTCGTGTAGCATCCCACCACGTAAGGAAGAACAGGACCCCTGAAAGCCACGCCAGAGGTATGTGTGGGCCAGAGGGTCGACTACCGACGTTTCGGGCGGGCCTGCGGCACCACCTCACATACGGATATCGGAACAGACCGTCGATTGGGCCGTCTGACTACCGGCATTTGGAACATACATCGTAAATT
>SGPL01000315.1:23955-39845 GCA_004802705.1 Bondarzewia mesenterica | reverse complement strand
TTTCGAGAGTTTCTCAACCTCCCCTCACACCTCGATCTCAAAGCAAACGACAATACGTTGATATCGTCAGTTTCCTCGCGTTTGAGATGGTCTGCTCCCTCACAGTGGCTTCCCTTGAGGTGAAAAGTCGCTTGAGGAATCTTACTTGTGTGAAGATCACACGACCTCACTCATGCTTGGCAAATGCAAGGTGGGAATTGGGTTGGACTCGAGCAACAAGCGACGCCGTGAAGAATCTCCCGACGATGACTTCGATATCCCGCTCCCCGTCTGCTCGCTTTTCATGAAGCCGTCCGAAGCCCGCACTGCACACCAACCAGAACACATCCAGGATGCTTTTGGTAGGATGCAGGGCGACTGGTCGCAGCGCCGTACGGCCGGCATGCAGAATTGGAGAGGCGGTTTGATTCGGACCAGCGTTAGTCTCATTTGATTTCTCTTTTCTGCTCCCATCCTGCTTTGATTCGCTTTCCGCATGCTTTCATATCATGTCCATCCACTTCATCGATGCCAACTCGCTGCCCCAACATCTAGAGACTACATCGACGCCGACACGGCACGGAAACCGCGTCACGCACTGCGACGCAGCTATAGAGCTCGCATTTTGATCTCGACTACTGTACCTCATTACACATTACTTACAATGCTAGCGACAAACCCCTGCTTACAATAAAATGTACACATCTGATTGGTGTAGTGCTCGACACCACCTGCGTGTCATCTGATGAACTCCATGCAAGCAAGGTCTGCGCCGACGCAGTCGGAGCTTCCCCAAGTTAATACTCATGACTAATCCGGCTCTTGGTACAAATCATACATTCATGAGCTCCGGAAAAGTAACAGCCAGCGATCAGACCACACTGGACCTGGAGCATGCACGTCGGGCGGCTGGCGTAGATGTCGTTGAAGTTTGCGAATATCTGTATGGTGAGTTTCATCAATTATTTTTTTCTAAAGTATGGTTATGATCTGTTTAGACGGACAAGAGCAATGGAACAGCACGAAGCCATTGTTCGTGTGTTGTCTGCTGATCCTGTTTTTGACAAGTCGCGAAAGTACAGCGTTCAACTAGCGCAGGACGGTATGTACTGGAGACTTGCTCATACTTTGATCTCAATTTAGAGTCTTCATGACGCGGAGCGAGCGCTCTTGATGAAATGCGTCTTTGAACAGCTTTGAACTCGAGGAATTGTGCAGGTAATGAATATACCGCCCGCGTTTGGATCACTGTCGTCGCTGGTTTATATTCAATTCAAGCACGAATGCTCCGCAACAAATTACAAAGCTGATCAATCCGCTTGTCTCTCCAGTTTGACCTTCTATCAGTACATTCAATGAGCAAGATCTAGAACTTCTAGACATCCGCAATATCAATACAAGACCACTCTTAACTTCTTTACTCCATCTTTGACCTTCCGCGTATGGATTGGCTTCAAAAATCTTCAACCTTCACCCAAGCCAATCCGTCACACCCTTCTTGATGAAAAGGTCAATCCCCTCTGCTATAGGCGTATCTCCGCCAACAAAATCGATCGCCAATCCAGCCGTGTCAGGTCTGTCTACGAGGACAGCAAGCGCAGCTGCAACGTCATCACGCTGATGGACATCCACTCAGCTAATGCAGGCACTTATGGCGGGCAGACGGGCGGATGTACTTACGGCGATTTGAGTTGTAATGTGCGCTCTACCGACACTTGCACGGCCGGTGCCGGGAGTATCGATCAGTCCTCCTGGACGAAGGATCGTCCACGCGAAGCCAGTGCGAGCGACTAAATTCTTGTCTGCTTCGTATTTCCAATGCATGTAGGTGGGAAGTGCAGAGTACCAGCGCTCCGATGCCTTTTTATCCTCTTCGGTCTATGCAGGTCCCGGACATACTCAGACGTGCGAGGGGGATGAAAGCAGCGGGGGCACTTACGTAGTGCTCCGGGATCTTGTTCGGGTCGCGGACGTCCACTGCGCTGACGAGCACGAGGTGGGGCTTTTTGCCCTCGACAGCCTCGATCGCGTCGAATACTTTGAGCGCACCTTCGTAGTCGACCTTGCGAGTACGCTCGGGGCCGCCTTTGCCTCCGGCTCCCGCAGAAAAGACGACAGTAGAGGCGCCGTTGAAGGTACGCGTGAAATCGGACACAGGGGAGTCCTCGAGGGAAAGGACGAGAGGTGATATGTTGGATGAGACGGAGGTGAGGTCGGTGCTATGAGCGGGATCGCGGATTATAGAGGTTACGCTGTGTGTGGGAGCAATAAGGCGCGCGAGGCGGAGAGAGACCTAGATGTATACATGAAGATCGGAATCCTGAGACTTTTCATCATATAGCGGACCTTTCCATGACCTCCGACGATAACGACCCTCTTCAAGTTGGACATGGTGTGAATAGTCGAAGTGAAGAGATGTTTCATTGGATTCGTCGACTCGAAGGTTGCTTATATACCAGTACCGACGGATTTTATTGCGTCATTGCATGACAAACTCCGCGAGCATGTTCGACGATCTTTGATTTGTTTCCTTTCTACTTGGGTTTTACAAGTACTTCACTCACCCTTTCTCCTTCAAGCTTCAAGCTTCGGCCACATCTGCAGGCTCCAAGTGAAGCCACCCATCTGACTGATGTAGAGGTTGTCTTGGTCACCTTTCCGGATGTCCTGAGCTTGATCATATTGAACACATAGTCTGACTCACTCTCAAGCTTGGGCTTGAAGAAGGAAAAAAACAAAACAGAAATGGAGTGGCAAGATCTAGAAGGAGTTATGATACAGGACCTGCACATGATGGGGGAAGAATGCAAAGTGAAACAGTTAGTCATTCGAGAGAAGAGCTTGCTGCTCCGAGTCGGAACGCCTCTCGTATTTCCGCGCAAGGCGTGTAGTACGAGCGCCATCGTCCAGCTCCATAATTTCTTCCACTATCCGGTATCCCCCAAATCGTGGAAGAAGGACGATCCAGATGTAGTAATAAATCCCGCAGAACTGGATTCCCGGAATATCGTCAGGTTGAAGAAGCCTGTACGGCAAACAGAGGTAGAGGGACTTACAGCGAGGACGCCGAGTCCTACTATGCAATAGCTATAATCTCAGGGTTGAGCTCGGATCCATAAACGAGATTGATGCTGTGCTTACGTCGCATACCAGAACGATACATCGCCACGGCCGCGTTCGGGCGGAACCCTGTTATGTAGCTTGTCAAGAAATCGGATTGTGCGGTCGAGGGCGAAAAACTAACCAAGGCATGACGAGGAGGAAAATGCACTGTACGAGCCACAAACCAACGACAAAGTTCCAGACCTGGAATGGGGAGGGAGCAATCTCGGCAAGGGCTCTTTGACGCCGAAGTCTCCAAACGCCGATCACGGTGGCAGCCGCGAAAATCTGTGAGGACAATGGAATTCAGTGGGAGGTCTGGAGCTCAGTTTTCATTGGAGCGAGGACATACAAGGTTTGGATAAGAGGTGAGATCGAGCATGAAGCTGAACGCATCTTTGGCCGGGAGCAAAAGGAGGACGATGACGGTGAGAACACATTTGAGCGACACGGGCGCCAAGGGCGTTCCAAATGGCTTAGTGGATGCGAAGAATTCGGGATATGGCAGGAGGCCTTGACGGGCAACTTCGCGTAGGACGCGAGCTTGACCAACAGTCTGAGAGACAATGTTTATGATAATGACGAAGCCATGCGAGGGCCGAAACACTCACAACAGCGATCTGAGGGCTCACAGCATCAATTGTAGTTAATTTTGGGCTCCGTCTGAGTTACCTACAATGTTTCCCACACAACTGCATGCTACCATTAAAGGTAGGATCTTGGAAGCCCAATGTTCACCGTAGACCCGTTTGAAAAAGAGTGCCGCAACGAGTTGGCCAGAATCCTTGATTTCTTCAGCCGGTACCGCGGCGACATACGCGAGGTTGGTGAGAAAGAAGAGCAATGTTACCATCGCGAGCGAGATAAGTCCCGCATTGCGCACAGTCCGGACCGGGTCTGCGCCCCTGACCTCGCTGAGGACGTTGAAAGAGTTCGCCCATCCTACGAATGCGAAGTTCGTCTTGACGAGCGCGGTGGCGAGTGAGTTAGGGTTCGTGGTGCTGCCGTGCCATATGTGATGGAAATTGGCAAACGGGTCGCTGATGTGGGTGAAGCCGAGAAGCACAGCTAACCCGGTTCCTGAAACGCTACGTGCATGATCAACACGCAGAGCCCCAAAGAACATATATTTTCATAGAGCTCACAAGATAAGTGATAAAATCTTAAACGTCGTCAACACTGTCACAACTCGTAGAGCCCACTTGGTGGAGACGCCAACGACTGTCTGCAGTGTTATGATGATCAGGGATTACTGAGTGCAATCTAGTCGTACCTGCGACACAAAAAGTCACGACAGCTAACGCAAACGCAGTCTGACGAGATCCAGTGATATCAATGTCAAAGATGGCAGAGGCGTATTGTGCGAATACGATAGAATTCGTAGCGCTAAATCTTTTTTGATGGCCGCCAGATAGCAACTGTGAGCGTGATCTTTAAAGAAGAAAAATGGGACTCACGATAACAGTACTGTGGACACAGCGAAAGATATGGGCACGAGAAATCGTGGTCGTGGATATGCTTGCTCGAGAAAAACGACCTCTGCTCCCGATCTGTGTGGAAACATGCTTGCGAGCTCGGTGTATGCGAGAAGAGCAACTGTGTATGAGACCGCAACACGGAGATGAAGGTTTCGGGTAAATTTGAGAATGGGTATGCTCACCGCATGCAAATATCGGGGCTATGATCCAGTACGCGAGTAGCAAGCCAACTGATGATTTCATGAAGCTCATGCCGGACTTGCACCGCATCAGCAAACGGTTCCAGAAGTCGGTGGCATCGCTGGAGGATGTCGTGCGCGTGTACCAGGCCGTGCTCAAGGTGCGTTTGCTTTACCTCGCCCCTACTTTAAATTTGTGCTCATGCTTCGGCATTGATCATACAGCTGAAGGGCCTCATCGAGGCTCTCAAGCATGTCGAAACGAAAACCGACCGCGGGAAAGAGCTCGTCGACGAGACGTATCTCACGCACTTCGAGGTCCGTATCCCCCTGGTTTTTTTTTTTTTTTTTTTTTTGGGGAAGAGGGAGGGCACGTTAGTGTTAGTGAGAGGAAAAGGGGGGGAGGGAGAGGGATGCGTGCCGAGGACGAGTTGGGGCCAGTGGGTTATGCGTTTCATGAGTGGGTAGATCGCGACGAGCGAGAGGGAGGACGCGCCCAAGAGGATGCTTGGGGAAGGTCGACGATGAGGGGGCGCGTAAACACGACGGAACGGACGGACGGGAGAGAGAGGGACGGACCTGTAGGTGTTAAGCTGCGTCAACACCCCGAGCCCCGCGGTGAGCTGGAGGCCCAAAAACGCGAAGCGTGGCGAGGCGTGATGGCGCCGTGGGCGAGCGGGCGGCCCCTCGTGCGCGCTGTCCAATTTCATATTATTTTCCGGTGTGGCGATCCGTCGTCCGCGAGTGATCAAAGAATGGGTGGGATATGGGCTCGGAGGGTCAGAATCGTGTTGCTGCGGCTCGGTGAGGGGAGCAGGGCTCACCGACGGATCTGTCGAGGGAGCGATCCCACATGTCGTTGATGGTGCATCCTGCGCCGCGCATGATGAAGGCGCCGAGCCCGAAGAGGCCGAGGTAGGTGAGCGGCACGGAGGGAGGCGCGTCGAGCGCGTAGGAGGCCATCGTGATGGACCATGCTGGGATGTGACCCGTGAGGTTCAGGACGCGTGAATTCATCAAGGACAGGACACGTCGATACGGACCACATGGGTAGAAGAGGAGCAGGGTCCCGATGGGCTTGTCCACACGCGCGAGGTGGAGGTACGGTTGGATTTTGACGGGGAGGCGGTCGACCCATGTTTTTGGAGTCGGCGGCGTTGGATGGACAAGTTCTGCCTTCGTGTGCGTTCGACGCGGCGAAAGACATGCTTTGCGCGCGTACCAAGACGGTGCAATTCGTGAGGATGGTGTCGAAAGCTGTCTAGGACGGCTGCGGAGGATGGGAGGACATCGGAGGGGGAGAGCAAGTGCCATGACCGCGCAACGAACGCGGCCCGGCTTTTGCCGCTGTGATAACGGCATGCACTGACAGGAACAAAACGACAACCATTGAAATTCATTGTGTGACATTTGAAGCAGTACATGGACGTTCGACTTGTGGGAAAGAGAGAGAAGGTATACGTATAAGTGTGCGATAAGACCGACGTGTTCAAAGACAAAAAAATACACCCGACAATGATACCCTTCTATGACCCTTCACCATTCTTTTCCGATCTTAAACATCCATTCCCACTCTTGAAACCCCCAAACGTCCATCAGATCATACGACAGAAGATATCAGACTTGGGAACGCACCGGCGTAAACCTCTCCGTCAATATCAGTAACGCGGCTCTTCACGTTGTACTCGCCCCGGGCCAGCAGACCAGATGGAAACTCGTCTTGAACAACGGTCACGTTACGGGGATCTGCCTGAGCACCGTATGAACCCAGCATCGAATCCACTTTCGCGACTGCAGTGCTCGCACGTCAGCCCACAGAAGAGATATGCACTGGCGCGATCTTACTCACCCTTGATGCCCTTGCGTTTCACGACTTGGATGTAACGGAGACCCTAATGATGGTCAGACGTTGATGGTCACCACCATACGCACCAGACATCTCACCGTAACAATCGAATGGTTGACCAGGAAGTTGATTTGGACGCTGCGAAAGAACGTGGTGAGCACAAATAACATTTACGGAAAAGCTGAAAATGCACCTGTACTCCTCACCCTCTTTCACTTGGATGGGGGCAGATTTCAGCTGAGCAAGCTGAGCACGGTTCTTCAGGTCGACCGTGATCTTCTTGTCCTGTGGTAGCGAAGGAGAGACGAGCTCCAAAGTAAGAACTTCGACCTATATGATTCCATGTCAGTCTTCACACTATGTTGCAACAGGACCAAGGGAATTTGACCTTTGGTTTGCTGGTGTCACCGAAAGTAGCTCCAGTCCCGAGACCGAGACTAGCCTTCCAGCGCGCCAAACTCTCATCCTCGGCATCGAGCTTGGTATACTCATCGACCGTCTTTGCGGCAGATGGCTTGTAGCCTTTATCGGAGGTGGTCATCCTACGAGTTCATCACTGACAACCAAGTTGCCGCCGATAGTAAATGCCTACCAGGGGTGTTGTTGACCTCGAAATCGTCTTCCTCCTGAATGAAGTGATCCAAGATCTTAGAGTGCGGCAACAGAGAGCAAGAGGAAACTACGAACAGCAGACATGGTTGAGAGATGTGTTGGTCAACGGATGTAGTCGAGAACAAGAACAGCGTTTGTTATAGAGACGCTCATGACCGCCCAAGGCACCCATATACATGGTCCCAAAATAACCGCGATCGATATTCCCACGACTGCTGTCGGCGCTCCCCGAATACTTCAAGGTATAATTGGGATCGATCATCGCATTGAATGCTGCTAAGCAACTGACTGCAGAATCGAGCATCTCGTCGCAGTACCACAACATACATGATATTTCCTTATCCGTAATTCTCGAAATTCTTTTGATTCCATTCGCGACTTTTCGTTGAACAGACCTGAAACGAGAACAAATTTCTTGTCCGAGTCGTTGATTCGTCAATCAGATTCAGATGCATCTCCTAGCGGGCGATGCATTCCAGCTGATTTATCGTCATGGTCTCGTCAACGAGAAACGTCACAAGCTAGGTGAGATGGAAAACGACGCACGGCCTTTAAAGCGACATTTGTCCTTACTGCTGAAGAAGCACTTCACACCGAACGGGCAGGAATGACCCCAGCAGCAGTGTTCGCCGTAAGGACATTCTTTGCCTATTCGTAAAATAGTATTCAGCATCACGCGCTACACGTATAGCATATGCCTGAGATCTCTTACCGTTGTTCATGAACCAGCAGGGGGATTGCTTTGCATTTTTACCCAAGGTCCTCAGTTGCTCCGTGGTCAGGAGATAGTCATGCGAGTACTTGCAGTAGGTCTAGAACCTAGTCAATGCTGGATTCAGCGATATTCAATTGATTGACATACGCCCTTTGAGCACTTGTCCAGTAAATAATGCTCATTGCAAGGCGGAGGATTCTCTGAGAACGGCAGGTGAGCTTTCTGCCGCGCACTAAGCGGGACAACGAAGGACGCACGTTTGTATAGCGGCTAAATGGCGAATCAATCGATGAGATATAAAGCGTTAGGCGGGCTTAAGACGGGTAGCTCACCAAGGTGGGGTCAATCACGGTACTCTTACGAGTATTACTGTCCGAAGGAGACTGAAGGAGCGACCTCTCGTCGTCCGCAGTAGATGGATGACGTGAAAAGAGAGACGGCGTCGTCGAAGATACCCTTGCCGGAAAGACGCTGTCCATGAAAAGCCCCTCCAAAATCAAGGAAGGTGTTTGTGTCCAAAAACGTCCTAGAGGAGAAGTCATTGTGGCCCAGCACTAAGGTGAGCTTCGAAGCGGCAGAGACGCTCTCTAGTGTATCCATAATAGACAGAGAGTTAGGACTGGATCCACCTTATAAAATGGCTTTAGCATGTGCCACGATGAGGAAAATGGAGAAGTCGTACCGTTGAAGAAGATGCGAAGGGTTTGCGGGAGGCCTGAAAAAGTTTGGACATACTCTGATACCGGCACATAAGGACGCGGAATCGGTATTGAAGGGGATGTAAGGCGTTAGACTCACTGTTAATCTTCTTATCGGCTCCGGACCTGGTCACAACGTCGATGATCACCAGTGCGGGTGAAGACAGGCTCAAACCCTCGCAGAAACTTCGAACTCATTCCCACTGCAACGCCCATTGGCAACCAAGTCTTTCTTGGTCCCTCGCTTATTGATATAGACTGAGATCCACAAAGAGTAGCCTCTTGACGTGCATTGCTTGTCGTCCGCAAGATGATCATGGATCCCTTCAATGAGTTCTTGTGCAGCGCGCCGGCCGCCTTCTTCCCCATCTTTGATATAGGAGGTTGAGAAGATGCTCTTGGTGCCATCGATGACACAAAGCACTAATAAATTCTGAGAAGGGTGGAAAGGCCAGCATCAGTGTGAATTTTAGATTAAATGCAGGTGGCGACGCACTTCGTCAACGACTCCGCTCAAGTTGATGTCGTTGGTTTGTTTCTTGGGAGCTGTCACATCCACCGGCTCACCGCGGGCTTTGTTTTTGCGCTCAGCGGCGTCGTGTAAGGCAGCGTGCGCTTGCTTCCACACTGACAGCTCTACCTCCAGCTCCTTGACCCTGTCTACCAGACAGGTATTTTCTGTTGAGGATGTCTCTGCAATCTCTGCAAGCAAGTCAAGTGATCCGAGACTCAACCACCCTGCCACATGTAAGAGTAGTATCGGCTCACCTTGAATCTTAACGATCACCTCGCTCCTGTCAGTGAGCCCCAATCGGAACACTGTGAGTCTCACCGCCTACAATGCGTGGGGGCACACACGTACCACATCTGGTGACTGGTTGACTTAGATACTAAGGTATCCATTGCCAGTGGGTAGGTCACTTCTACAAGAAATAAGGACCCACCCTATCAAGGGTGCGTAAAGCTTTTAAGAGACAACTGAATATCAGCATCAGCGGTCGCGACTCGTTCGACCTGTCCCCGGGGGCGCTAAACCATGCACATGTGGCTTCTGTGAACTTTCTTCAATGTGATGTACTGCGGGATAATGAGATGCCAAATGCAGGTCCATGGAATATCATATGTTCTGTGAAGGAAACGAATCAAGCGCCCGCACAAACTGAACTACGCCGACCGTTACCATACAACAACAGGACGGTCGGTGACAAACACGGAACAATGTGATAGATCTTCCACAGGAATATAGGCACGCCAATACCGCACTTCAATGGAAAGCTCCAAAAAAAAACCTGCCTCGACCTTAGTTGTAATCGTATCGACATACGAGTAACAGTCAGTGAACAGTGAACATGCTGCGCGCGGAATCGCAAACAAATCGAAGCAAGCTGCGGAATAGTTTAGATAGTTAAGTCTGGCGTGCGCGATGCTTAGCTCGAGACACGCCTTGTAGGTGAGGCAATACAACCTGCAGGATATGCCAATCATCCTTCCCTGTGCATACCCACTGGACATCGACAGCTGGTCAAGTCTCGGGCTAAACACCACGCGTAAGAAGTGAGCTTACCTCCAACAAACTTGCACTTCCCCAACTTTAGATAGTAACATGCTGTCAACTCGGGACACTTGTGCCCATAACAGCATTGATCACCCCAGCCACAGATGTCACCTTGATCGTACAGTCAGAAAAAACAAATTCAGAGTGGACTACGCAGGGAGAACCTTCAGTCCATTATCTTACCTCTATTGACTGCGGGGCATGGAGCTCTTCTTGCATTCTCTCGAATTTCCTGATAATGCTCTGCTTCCAAGATATAGTCATGAGCGTATTTGCACTCGGTGCCCTTCCGGCATCTGGCCAGATAGAAGAGTGTGCATGGCGGAGGATTCTCTGTGAGCAAAATAAAATGATAAATTTGTGATAAATTCGGAACGATTCAGCAAGGGACCCACGCTGAGAAAGTTTCTATCATCAATTGCAAAACAGCGAAATCGTCAGAAGACCTTCCACACGACAAAGGTGAGCATTTACCTTGTTTGGATTGATACGGCGAGTCCCAGTATATCGTGCCGGAGAATGAGGTCCCCAACCCATCTCGGAGTCAGGAGAGGAATCACTGCCACTGTGATTTAAATCAGGTGTCGCATCACGAGGGAGACTCGCGCTCTCCGTTTGGAGGACGGATGAGTAGCTGGTTGGCTGGACTACAGACACTGCCCCAAGCTGTGGCCAACCTCCATCATGCTCCCTCAAGACCGCATGCTGTGCAAGAGGACTTGTCGCGCCAATGTTATTACTGTCTGGAATCACACGCTGGGTTTGGACCTGTGACACGCTCGTACTCGCACGTCGAGGAGGGAGGGAGACAGTCGAGGATGTATCAGTCAACTGTGAAACAGAACGTCCCGCAGTGTTTATTTTCTGTCGCAAAAAAAGGCCGGGAATTGTCAGAGATGGGAGGTTAAGGCTTGCGTATCCTGCAGCCATCTCGTCGTAGCCAGGGAGTAATACCAACTTTTCCCCAAGCCCATCCGTTATAGAGGAACGTAGAGCATTGATGTATCCATTATCATGGCAGCCTGTTCAAATGTGAGGTGAAACAGAAATGTAGTGAATCGGAGACGGAAACGCTCACCTCCAAATAGGACTTTCAACGTTTGAGGTAGCCGTATATTATCCTCGAGGTACGCTTTGAATGTGCAGCAGTCGGTATCAATCCAACTGCAGTGCAAGAAAAACAATTGAGCTCACTTCTTAACTTAGCGTCGGCTACTTCTTTACCACTACCGACGTCAACCATCAAGAGGCGTCCGGCAGCCTGATTAAAACCGATAACAAATTCTTCAAAACCCAAACGCGCCTCCGGCGATCCACCGATGGCCAGAGCATCCATAAGCCCTCGTTTGTTATAGAACACGTAGACGAGGAGCTGGTAGTGTTCGAGATTGGCTGAACGCAAGTAGGATCGAATACCTTCGCTCAGAAGCCGCGCGGCCTCACGACCGCCGTTTTGGCCTTGAGAAAGGAGAGATGAGGAAAAAATGGTCCCATCCCCATCAATAAGACAAGCTACACGATGCTCCGATGCCTGAGAGAGTTGCTGTAACAACGTCAGTCAGACATTAGATACCAATGCTAATCAACACCTGCGGCGTCTCACCTGTAAGCGCTGGATATCCATCATCAATCTCTTTTTCCCCAATTCAGCATCACGTTTGTGGGTCTCCAAGGTCAGTCTCATCGATTCTTTCTCCATATCAGCAAGAGACTTATCACGACGAGCTATGTCCCTTTCACGTAGGGCAAGTTCTTCCTTGTGATGGGCGGCTTCCTCAGAGTCTCTTGACAAGGACAGCTCTTTGCTTAAGTTTTCAATCTGGCGGATATACTTCCGTTCTCTTTCGATCAGAGTATCAAATTCACCTGAAAATGAAATACTTCGACTCATCTCGGAGAGAAATGAAATGTCAATACGTACCATCTATCTCAGCAAGGCATCGCTTGCTGACGGTGCAAAGGTCAATCATTACACCAAGCTGGTAGAGATTGTACAAGAACCCACATATTGTCGCCGTTAGCATGGGAACCAATATAAAGCATATTTCTCGCCATGAGACTAAGGTGGTGGCAGGGAGGTTAGACCGCATGTGAGTGGAAACTTGAAGTCATATATGTACCTACACGTGTAGCTGTGTCGAAGCTGTCCTAGCTGTTTTGGTGCTGCAGTATGATGCAAATTGCGCGTGAAACATGCGTGCGAAACTCACGTGAGCGCGTAAATGAGGACGCGTCGCGGTCGGCTGTTCTCTTCTCAACCAAAACCCATTCCTCTTCCCCGTCGTGACCCTCACCTTCAAACGTGGCCATAGATCATGTCCGAGTTGTACACTGCTCTTCGTGTATCACCAAGAAAGAAACGTCGTTTGTCGGATGATGAGGATGACACGATCTTAACACCCAAAAAACTCCGAACTGCGTGAGTGATTAAGTTTGCCTCTTTGACTATCCTTCCTTACCCTCCCTCAAGGCCGCCTTCTCCACCAAAGACGGTCAAAAGGAAAAAGGATGAACACAGTTTCTCAACCCTACCGCCGCATCTGAACCGTATGTACAAGCTCCAGACAGCCTTGCAACACGCACTTTCGCATGCCCTTGCGACCTGTGCAGTATCTCCTTCCTCAGATACGGGTATCGTGCGCAACGTGCTCAATCATCAATCTCTCAGCGCGTACTCTGGTCTTACAACTAACTTTGAAGTCGATGATCTGAGACGACTGTGCTGGCTTTGGGAATGGGATGGCAAGGATGCTACGCCTCCGAAAGCGACTCACAAGGCCGACACTGATGACAATCCTTTCTTGGAAGGCGAAACGCCCTCTTCTCAACCCAAAGACTGGACTCGGGGATCTATGGGTTTTGTTATTAGCCCATCCACTCATTTCTCAAAAGCAACCAAGTCTCGTTTCCCTGTCTACGGGATCGGCATTGAAGTTGAGATAGACATCGATAAAGACATGGGCAGCGGCATGACTTCTGTTGCTCGATGGACTGCTGCTAGCGAATCAAGACGGAAAGAAGTGCTGTCTAAGTTGCAGCGCTGGATTGAGGTACTCGTTTTTCGGGCATGTCTTGTGCGCTGATTGTCTGAGTGCGTCTATAGTTCCATCCAGATACGACCCCAATTCCAAACGTACACAAGGCAGATCTTCCACAACTGATCGTACCACCCAAACCTTCCAACTTGACGCGCCTTCTTGCTTCATCATCCCCTAAGGCGTCCTCTTCAATCTCGATATTAGCAACGCCTCCGTCTCCCACATCCCCGTTCAAGAAGGCATTGCTGAAATCGCCTTCAAAGTCTCCAACCAAGGAATCAAGGGATTTCGCAATTCCCTTTCCTATCGCGTCGCCGTCCAAACTGGCTTCTGGATCTAAGAATTCGACACCCTTTCCCCAAACTCCCTCCTCGCGACACTCTCGTGCTGACTCTCTTATCGGCCTTTTAACTCCACGCACACCTTCCACAAGCCCATCCCGCAGTCAAAGCGGTGATTCCTTGCCTTCGACCCCTGTGCACCAGCGTGGATCCAATGCTTTCACGGCGCCCCAGACTCCCACGAGTTCTCGACGGGCGGCTCTCTATGATCGAATTCGTCAGAAATCACTCACGTCTACGCCATCCAAATCCGCTAGCAGCGAGGTTTCTGGTGGGAAACTTACCAGGGATCAGCTGTTGCGAATGAGCCAGGATGAAATGAGGCGACGTGTGCTGTTGGGTCGGCTCGGAGGGGTGGCAGAGAGCGTTTGGATGTACTTGTCGTTTCTTTTGTATTTTTGACAAACAGTCGCTCATGCTGTGTTTTCTTAGGCTTTTCTCAGCTCCAACTGGAACAGCCGCCGCGCCTACGACTCGAAAGCGCCGAGCCCTTCCTGTCTCAGAAGTGATTGCAGCCATTCTTAAATCCTCCCCCGTTCCGATCTCTTCAGCCGAAGCTCAGGAATCCCTGAATATCCTCGCCTCACTTTGCCCCTTTTTCATCAAGCCATTGGACATCAGCGGCGAGGAATGGATAGAGATGCCTGCTCCTACACAAAGTGATAGTGGGCCCAAGGCTCCCCCCAGTCCAGGTCCCAGTCGGAGGAAAGATGATAGCGCCGAGGAACTGAGAACACGCAGCCCACGACGGGTCAAGAGAGAGGGCGGCGGCCTTAGAGAGGTCAGAGAACGAATCCGACGGGAATTGGAACTGGCCGATTGATTTATTATTGCTTCATATCAGCCATGTGCTTCTTGTGCTTTTCATTTCACTCTTGCGACACCTTTTTTTGCTTTTTTATTATCTCGTTTTGCGCTATATTGTCACTTCGTACCCATCGCCATGCTGTTGCGACACCCTCTCCTACGCATTCACCTTGTTTTGTGATGTCTCGTACTTCATTCTTTCCATTTGCGACACCCTACCTTCTATTCCTCCTCGTTTTGCGAAGCCTTTTGTCACCATGTTCAACTTTCACTTGAATTGTGATAGACCCCAAATTATATCATTCTTTTGTTCATTGACCCGTTTGTTGAAAGACAGATACGGAACTGTTAAGTTTTCACAAATTCCTCCCAAATCTCATCCAAGTAGCAAATGGCTGCAATATGTCCACCCCNCAATACCTTCGCTCGGGCATTTTTGTAATTCGAGACCAACCATTCACCCATGCCAGGCCCTGCTATGTCGTCCTTGTCAGAAGACACCACAAGAACCGGTCGCGCCGCGTGCTCCTCGTCAAGCTTAGCCGGACAAACGCCTCCCCAATCCGAGTGCAGGACATCCACGATATCCATGAACCCCCTCCATGACTTTGCGACACTGNGCACGATGTCCTCCGCCATCTCGCGAACGAACTGACCTTCTTCCAACCCCTGCTCCGCGCACCACGCATGNAAGATCTCGCACTCGCTGTCATCCATTTTGTCGAACAGCNTCGAGCGCAGGAATGCGCTCGCGTGCTCCACGTTCGAAAACTTGCCCCGCACAGCGCACACCATGAGCCGCGGGACGAGGTGGAACGGGATGTGGTGCGCGGGTGGGCCGACGCTCAGATAGCTCGCCCAAGACAGCGTCTTGGCGTACCCGTGGTGGAAGTAGAACGGCGAAAAAGGCGCGATGACGAGCAGGCCAACGATNTGGCGACCGAGCGGGAACGCGTCGANGGGCAAGCCATAAANGATCTGCGCCGGGACGGTCCCAAATGACCCTCCACAGACGTANAACTTCAGCTCATCGGTGCTTGGATGAAGGTGCTCCATNAGAGCTGTAATATCGGCCGCGAGGCATGCGGCGAAGGTGTGTGAAGGGGGAACAGGCGAGGTGTTGCCCCAGCCGGGCAGGGTGGGGGCTACATGAGTGCACGCCTTTGTTCAGTAGCGTGCGCGATCTCCCGGCTCGTCCGACAGAGAAAACGCCATGGAAAAAGAGGACGATGACNGAGCTACTNGGATCGCCGTTNTCTNCGTAGGCAAGTNCACGTCCTTCAGGCAAAGATATGTCGTTTCTCTGTACTGTCCGACATACCGAACTCTATTTTATGTGCAGCTTCTATATATCGANGTCGACGAGGTTTTNATAANCCTAGAAGTGATCAATNAGTCACCATAGCNAGTCGAGAGAGNGACTCACTGCGCCGCAGCTTGANAAGAAACACAGCGTGTGTANTTATGAAGGTTGTGCGCTGTTNTGCGCCCNCGAANNNNCACNAANNTNCANNNATNNCNATTTGANATTCCANNTNNA
>SGPL01000315.1:0-23949 GCA_004802705.1 Bondarzewia mesenterica | reverse complement strand
GNNGNNNNGNAGGNNGNNANGCANTGCCAAGGGCTCTAGCTTGAGCCTGCGCANGTAAAAACCTAANGAAGTCCTATACTTAAGGGTAGCCTGTNTTGCAATCGATGTTTTGCACAAGTTATGCCTAGGAGNGNNCATGGTGGAGAGGAAAATATGTTCGACAACATTTTCAAGAGCCCAGGAAAGGAAGGTGTTGTATAGCTAAGTACATATGTCGAGCAACAGCAGTCATGCGCGAAACATCTGCCGAGCTGACCTTTCAAAGTCTTCGCAATCCACCACCGTGCCCTCCCTCCGACTGTGCTCCGCAGCAAACACGGTCAGATGGCTCTTGAGCACCTCCGTCACGTCCGTACCCAGCAACTCTTGCCGCCCAGACCTCACGGCCTCCACAAAGGTCCTGATCAGGCCGATATCNCCTCCACCGTGTCCGCCACCTTCGTCCTTCGGCGAGTGCAGGACAGACTGACCCGTGCGGAAGTCGGTCACGGTGAAGGTCNTCATGTCGCCCACNATCTCGCCGTGGGTAAAGTGAAGGCGAGTTTGACGATCGCAGATGAGAGATGTGAATGCTACCATCGTGAATGATGCCGTCGCTCCCGAGGAGTATTGGATGTTGACAACCTAGAATACGTTGANGCGTCTNTACACATGCTTGTGGAGTNTATGGTGTTAGGTATACCATACCTGATTATCGCACACNTCGTTGTCGCTCTCGTAAACACATTTGCCATACGGGCCAAGGCGAAGTGCCTCGGTGATATTCTCGACATCGGGTATNCCGTCGACAATGGTGCTTGCTGGCCAACTCACATTTCCAGCGGCCACCTTGTCCAGATAGACTGTNGGTTTCAAANGTTTAGTTTGCGTAATATGATAGTGGGGTGGACGCACTCTTCCTGGCGCTGTAAGGGCACTGTCGCTCGGCCGGACAGTTTAAACATCGCNTCGCATCACCGGCTTCCGCGGGCTTTCCGGTTTTCTGGAAAATGTTGGAGCCCTCCNAAGGAAGAAATGCGGGTCGGTGTNGCAGGAGAGAGCCAATTGCAGAGTATGTCAATATCGCTTGAATGCGATCACGTTCAGATGGAAAAGCGAGGGAGTGAAAGGGATGTTCTCACTGGCAGCTCTTCGTCATGAGCGAGAAAGAGCTGGTTTGNTCTTTCGCCCAGTGACCACGGACATATGAATGGGCAAAGTGNTAGTGCCCCACTGGCTCGACATGGACGGCGTTCACGAGTTGGCCNAGTCNCCCGGAACGGACAATCTCGGTTATGGCTTGGCTATAGGGNGAGTATCGGAGGACTACGCAAGGCAAAGGACAATTGAATNCCTCTCGTCGATATGGAGNTAAACNGATACGAACCNTGTCCCATTCCAAATACGATANCGGCTNGTTTGACGGCGTTTTCGATGCGGANGCAATCGTTGATGCTCGTGGCCATTGGCTTCTCNCAAAGAACGTTATAGCCTTGAGCTGCGAAGGCTTCGACGAGCTCAGCGTGCATATGATCCTGGACNGCGATAATCACAGCATCGGCAAGACGCCGTCCTATGGTCTTAATAGTCTCTGCAGAGGCCTCGTGGAAGTCTGTCCAAGAGCGGAATATGAGACTTTGGTCGACGCGATGGGCGTCCGCCATNAGCTTTCTCGTCTTTGGGCGAGGCTCTGCGATAGCTACAATTTTGCATTTGGTGGATTCAACAAGGGCATAGTCTGCATAGGCCTGATGTACTACTGCGTGAAGTCAATGTCTGACAAGGTGTGGATTGCAACTTACATTGCCCCGTTGTCCGCAGCCTATGACGGCCAGAGTCACAGGCTCTGCGGGCAGCTTGGGTTCGAGGGGTACAGGCATANCGTTCGGAGGAGCCTCTGAAGACGCCTACGAGTACAAGGCAATTGTATTTATGAGNGATGGACATGTGCACCGGACCGTAATGATATGCAGAAGGATTGCAAAGTTCGCAGGCATAGGTANGATGGCGATAAGTATNTACCAACTTAAATTACCTGGAATAACTCGCTCACGATTGGCTGCTTGACGCCGTCGGCCAGTTTTNACGCNTCGTTGCACCTTGAATTCATGCCGCGTCTGATCCCGCGTCTCCTCGAAAGGCTCTCCCTCACCTCTCTCANTCCAGCTGCCCAAAAACAAAGGCCCATTTACGCACCACCATCCAGGCAAAGAAAATCTCTCAGACAGCCTGNACTTGCCCCACCCGACTTCTCCANCAACCGCACTCACTCCATATTACTCGATCCTGTCAACCCAATCTTGCATTCAAATGCATTCATCCGTCACAAGTCGTTGCCTCCCAGGGTCAGGCTTCACAAATATCATCGAAAAAGGGTCGTAGAAAGAGACGGCACTGTTGGCATTGATAAGCCTCGGACGATGAAGGTGATTGAGAGACATTGGTCGGCAAACCCGTACCGTGCGTTGCAGGTTTTTATGCATGCTTTAATTATGCTGACAGTTGGATATCAGTCAGGATGCTCTCTAGCCATCTGCGCCGATGCTTCCTGACTCTGCGATACCTTCCTACTGGTACGTATCCATTTCTGCCCATATGCCATCTAGTTGGACCTCGATTTACCGTCCTCGACAGATTTTTTAATCCGTCTATCACCCAGAGAAGTCTCCTCGCCTCGTATCAATTCATCTCGTCCAGCCAATATCTTACTTCCCGATGGCCTCGAGCATCCAAGATTCAAAAACCTCCATACCCGCCGAGGCCACTACATCGTCTGCCGGAAGAGCGCTTTGTCAGATTCATCCATTCGAAGTACAGGACTAACTCATACCGTGTCTTCGCGCATTAATTTAACTGCACTTGACCAGGGTCCTCTGGCAAGAGCCGCCTAGCTCCTGGCGTGCTGTTCCCACGCACCCTCATCGCGTACATCGGCCATCTACTACGCGTTCGCGTCCTCCAAGAACTTGAGATGCTGGCCGCCCGCCTTCAGACATGCCCCGTGCACGCTGAATCTTCGCCCCTTCTTCGGCGACTCACCCGCGCAGAATTCAAAGCCGTGCGCGAGACGAACCTCATACCCTACGACGGCGCGGTCGCACTCCTGATCGTGCCCCCCGTGAACAAGGACCCGACGACCAAAAAACGATCTCTACCGGACGCGTCGCCACTCCCACCAAATGACAGTGTGCCGACTCTCCCACAAAGACCGCTGACCCCGCCGTTCGAGCTTCACCCCGCAGCTCCGCCGGAAGAATTTGATTTCCACGACCTCCCAGACATCGTCTCACTTGCTAATATCCCGCTTTACAACGGCGTCTCCCTGTTCCCTTCTAGAAGTCAGCGTGCGGCTCTGCACGAGCGACTTACTCAACTCCTTCTCGTAGAACGAAGGGCGCGCTATCGACAGCACGGCCGTCTGGATCCCGCTGAAACGCAGGAAGCCCAACCCGAGAAATTCGACAGGTGGGCCCGCGGCGATCAAAAGGGCAGCCACGCGTTTTTGCTCGTGTCAACTGCAGACACTCTCAGGCGTGCGGACTCCGTCCCTCTCGCGATTGCCCTTTGGAGACTGAGGATGTGGGAGGGTGATTCGTGGCAGGAACACAAGGGCTCCTGGGCCTCTATAATCTGACGTGTGGGCACGCTTGACTTGTCATCCGACACAGATATTTCGTTCAGCTCGCGATCAATTTGAGGAGAATTCCTTTTGAGATATACAAATGCGGATACATATGACAAGACAAGAGATACAACAAAAGAGGGCAGCAGATCGAGCAACAAGTCACCCTTCATCGGGTCAAACCATACCCCCTTCGTCCACCGCCAGGGCCGCTGTTGCTCGTGTTGACACTGAGCCCCGCCTCTCTCACCCTCTTCTCCACCTCGACCACTTTGCCCTCCAGCTCCCTTGATGCGCCATCTATCCATTGTAGACTCTCCAGGTGATTGCTCAAGACCTGCGCAATCTGCGACATGGAGTTCTCGCCCGAAGACGGAGTGGAGCCATCTGGTGTGCCATCCAGAGAGACCGCATTGACCGATTCAACCAGTTGAGTGAGTGAGGATGATAGGTCGTCGAGATGGCTATGGAGCTCTGTCGCGAGCATGTAGCTGTGAATAGAACAAATTGGATGAGCTTTCAAACCCGACGTGTGTAGTGCGAAGCAGACACACTTTTTTGTCGCGTTCCGTATCAGCAGGGCCCGTGTCGAGCGTCCGCAGATTACCACCCTGTCCTCCCAGGATGTCTTCCGTCTGTTTCTCGTAAATCTCCAAAGTAGCAGATAGCTCCTTTTGTTGCTGCTCAATGTGGTCGAGCGACTGGTCGATGTCATTCTGTTCCCGCTCCGCAGCAAGGACGTGATTGTAAAGCGCCGCGAGCTGTCGAGATTCGATCGCCTCTGTTAGTATGCCAATATGAATGGATAGACATGCAGAAACCAAAGATCTCACGTTATTCCCATTCTCGATCAACGCACGATCCCAGACGGCCACCTCCGCCGAGAATTTAGTAAATTCACGGACGTGATTCTCGAGGTCTGTAGACCATCGATTCACAATTTCCTCGATGCTCTTCCCTCTGAGCATTGATGGCGGTGGGACAGAAATGGCGGCGGGCGCGTTAATACCAGTTGCTGTATCGTAAATGATAAATATATAGCTTTAAGAGAAAAGGTATTGCAACGCACTTAGCGTAGCAGCTGCGGGTGTCGCAGCCTTGTCCTTGTCACCAACACCAAGTCTTACCCCAAAAGAACCGAACGGTGCTGCGAGAAGTTAAGAACAAGTAGAGAGAAAGTTATACAGGTGTACGAACAAGGGACAGCATCTTTCTTCTCAGCTGGTGTCGGCGCGGTAGAGCCGGCGGCGCCTAGAATGCCAAAGGCAGATGCTGCTAAAGAAGATTGATCGTAAGCAGCGGCCACGGATAGAACGAATTCTCTAAGAGGCTCACGGGCAGCGCCATCTTTCTTTTCCTCGGGCTTATCCTTGGCAGCTCCCAGGTTTCCAAACAAACCGCCAGTCACTAAAGACTCCGTTTTCAGAGAGGCAATCTTGAGCGATGAAACCAGGAAACTCACACCCGGTCCCGGTTGCAGGCGTAGATATCTTAGGAGTGGTCCCAGGTAAGGAGAATGCTCCAAGTGATGTTGAGGCGGGTGTGATTGCAGATGGACTAGGCGCGGATGCGGGCGTTGGAGCTGGACCGTCGGGTTTCTTGGGGAATAGGCTGCCCCCAGGCAAGGAGGTGATAGGGCCCGTGGAGTAAGTACCAGTCTGGCCTATTGTAGGAGCATAAATAAAAAAGACGAGCCACCGCGTCAACAAATAGCGACTAAAATATGCTTCGGAAAAAGTAGAAACTTTACCAGGGGTTGCGGAAGCCGGTGGAGCGCTGAAGACTAGTAGCTGATTAGCATCGAATGCGGCGGGTATTCGAAGAAACAAAGACATGAAAACGTACAATTTGATGGTGCAGGTGTGGTCTTTGCAGCAGTTTGATCTGCAGGCTTACTGCCAAAGAGGCCTCCAAACGCATTTGTCGATCCTCCTGTAGATGCTGAGAGGCCAGTATTCAATATCGGAGTTCTGCTTTTGAGCAAATGAGCCGTACCAGCATTGCTACCACCCAGTAAAGGATTTGTTCCCGTGCTTCCCCCAGAAAACAGGCCGGATCCAGTAGAAGTGCCACCCATGGGAGGATTCGTACCTGAAGCACCTCCGCTCATTAGTGGATTCGTACTCGAGGCACCTCCTCCCATCGGTAGATGGGTACCGGAGGCACCTCCACCCATTAGTTGATTGGTACCAGATGCACCTCCGCTTGTCAAGGGGTTCGTTCCACTGCCGGCTGTGGAGAACAACCCGCCTCCAGTGTTACCACTTCCGCTGCTCGAGTTTGTGTCCTTATTAGCAGTAACCGCAAACAGGTTGCCTCCTGGGGGAGGGTCCGAAGCGGGCTTGGCTAGAGAGAAAAAAGTCGATATAGAATTGTGTCAGGTGTAAGAATGCATACCTTGCTGACCTCCAAACAGGTTTGCTCCTCCACCAAAAGCGCTTCCCACTTGAGTGTTTGTCGTCAAGTTGCTGAACGCGCTGGGAGTCTGCTGCGCCCCGGGCGCATTACCGTTGTTGTTATTGTTCTGACCGAAGAAACTCATAGCGAAGTTGTGAGGACAAAGGGGCCTCCTAAGGATGAAGTGTTAAGAGTCAAGCACGCGAAGTCAGACCTAGTCAGACGCGCCTCTTACTTCCGCGAACAAGATTGCCCCATTTGGCACTTGCAACACAATTGATCCCATCATGAAGTCGCTGTTCGACACCACCGTAAGTCAGAACAAAACTTCACTGACTTGCTCTCTACTTTACAATTAGAGCGAAAAGTGCAGTCCTTGTTATCCGCGACATGTCGGAATATCATACGAAACCGTATCCAGTCACGTAAGTTGTCTTCATCGTGTATATGCTATCTTGAGCCCAGCTTGAAAATATCTATTGGTCACAGTGACTACTCGCCCAACAATTATCGTCAGACTGTCGACTCTATACCACCGGGATGGGATTTGTACATCCATCCGCAAGGTTGGGTCTACTTCAAAAACCGCCAAGTCCGCGTTGTCACGGACGAAGATGTCCGAATACCAGAAACCCTCAAATCCGTTGAACAGTACATCTCCAGTTTCCCCATATCCGAGCTTGACGAACATATGGAAATTTTGTTACCCCACGGCGCTATGCCTGGCGAGCATGGACTCACTCTGGTTGTGAATCACTCGCTCTGCATTGCTTCGCATTATCTCGACGAAGTCAGGACCACAAACGTCTGTAAACTGGATCCTTACCAAGGTGCGTGCATCACAATATATGTTGGCAATCACCGACCAGGCTCTCACGAGTACTTAGCTATTTTCTGACAACTAACATGTAGTTAATAGACTGCACAGATTATTCTGGAATTACCTTCAGGGGCATCCTGCTCATGTACCTACGCCAGCAAATGCGGAGCAAGAGGTTAGGGATGCACTGACTTGGTATCATGTCGGTACGTCTCGGACCGTTGATTTGAACCAATCTTTCAGCATACTTATTGCCAATCTGCTTGAAATACAGATAATCTTATAAGTGGTTCACGAAGTACGGTTCCTTTTTCCAAGATGGAATGCGAAGATCTGTTGAAGATACTGAACGATACGCAAGGTAACAACCACATCATTAGACTATTTCCTGACTTGTTGTCTCACATCCTCAGTCGACTGGCAGCAAGGGTCCATCTCTCGCACGGTTTTCCTGGCATGGCTGTCACGAGAAATCTGTGCGTGGGCATTTCATCTCATATACTTGTTGTACTACACGTATTTGCTCATTTTGTTCGGTCATGCAGGGAGCTTTCGTGACGCTGAGCGTTATGGCCAGTACACGATCAAGCAATCAAATGTGTTGCGGGCGGACAGATTGCGAACAGGGCCTGCCTCCGTGACACCGCTAGTACTTCCTGCATACATTAGTATTCCCCTCGACTTCGTCATCAACGTTGTGTTCTTTGCTATACCCCGGACATACCTTGCCCATGTCAAAGCTGCAAGCGAATATCATGGGCGTCTATCGAGTATACAGGCGAGATGGGAACAATACATTGATCGTATCGTTCGGGAGTACCAGGATTTCTTGCTCATAGTAGGCATCTCGTTATATTTTGTCTGCGGGCTTGATCAACTGATGTGGTTCCAAGGCTACAGTGCTCCTCTCGTCAGTGTTCACTTTCGACTTGCCTCCATAACGTATTCGATTTTCATCGCATCCGTATAGTGCGAACGTCAGTTTTCTCGCAATCAACGATCTCAGTCCTATCGCGACAGCTGCTGGTATCGTCTCGGTCTTTGCGTCCCTAGGAAGCATCATCGTAGGAGTTTTTTTGCATGTGGAGGCATCAATCCAATAGACGTCAATCTTCAAAATCTGTAAGAGCTCTATTGGCTTTGACTCCAATATCGCAAATCTCACGAGTCTCGGTCATCTAGTGGGCATACCTAAACAATGCACAGTACGGCGTGTTTGGACTGCCAGGCCACTCTCTACTTCTGAGTCTGCCAGCGGCCCTTCTTGTTTGGGCCATTATAGCATTTGCTGTCGGTTTCCTTGTCTTTACGGTGGACGGTATTCTTAACCCGAACAAAGCCAATCAAGTGGCGGCATGGGCTGCCTTGAGCACGTCGGTGGTCGTACTTTTATTAATCGGGGCTGGGCTGTACAGCTTTGCAGTCATTTGGAGGTGGAAAGCCCGGGCTCGACATCACAGATAGGCCGTAATATTGACGACCACCTTGATCCCCTGATCCAGCTGCCTTGATAATCCGGATATTTAACGGGCCTTTGCTCAACAGAGTCCCATACTACCCCAAGTTGGATGATACAGAGACGGAATGTAACTTGATCTGCTCCTACGTACAAATACATATCTAAGCCTACGCCTCCACCGCCATAGGTGCAAGAGGTGGGGCTGTGGCTTGTGCAGGCACGCCCAGAACATCGTGTCCTTCCCAGAACTTCGGCAGTTCGTTGCCTGGGACGAACAATCTTTCTACACCATCCTCCGTAATGACGGCCATACGAATGACACCTCCAGATGAGCCGTCTCGTGACATCGCCAACGCCAGAGCTGAAGAAAGCAGATACAGAATAATCAGGACCCAACGCGAAAAATGTGAAAAGATTGAACACACTGTTCTGTACGAATTGAACAGTCTCTTCCTTTCCCCATCCCTCCTGATACGTTGCATCGCAGTAGCCATACACGTATGTCGAGCCAGAGCCTCCAATAGCCCATGGCTGACGGAACATCCCACCCCCAAGCGGTATGTTGTACACGCTGGGACCAACCTCCTTATCCCAACCCGCGACGATGATTCCAGCACTCAATCCATCCTTGTTTTCGTAACAGAGTTTCTGGAATGTTGCAGCAGCAACACTGACAGAGGGCACGGTATTGTTGCTTTGCCTGCAACGATGTGTGAGCAAAGACGAGCGAAGACTTCAGTGAGTGGGTGAGTGAACGTACGCGTATACTTGAAGGTAATAGTGAACGATATCAGCGATTGCCTGCGTGTCCGCTGCAGAGCCAGAGCGGCAGCAGTAGATGCGATCGTGGACGTAGGTCAGCTTGTCTGTCACACGGTTCGCCTGTTTTCCTGGAGTTGATACGCGCTGGAATAAATGAACAATAGAACGCGTACGATGTAGCTTCCTGTGGTTGTCCGCGAGTCAGCACCGACAATCACGCCGCCTTCAAATTGGACGGCCATGATAGAGGTCTAATTATGCCATTTAAGCGGGCTTGAAGAAACCACCGGTAGTGACGAGGACATACACCGAGATTCACTTCCCCATTTTTCAATCGTTGAATGTCGACGTGATCCATGATGCTAGAGAAGAAGAGGTAAGGCCAGTGAATGAAGGAAGGTGAAGGAGGAGAGCAAGTGAAATGGACTGTGGCGGATGATGCGTCGTACACGCGTCTCCCCTCGTCTCCCTTGTCCAGGTACCCACTTCGCTCAACTCGCCAGTTTGCGCGATCCAATCGTTCTCATTCAACAGTCATGCCCGCGCGACAATTGTCAGGACTCTACCACGAATTGATGCATTCATTTGATGCGCGCCCATGCGATTTGCAGAAATGCGGGGAGCTCCTTACCCAGCTCAAGGTATATTATATTTCTATTCCTCGATGCTCTTGTGTTTTACGAGCTGAACTTTTCGCAAGATTGCTCTCATCAATACGGGGCTGCTGATTCCTCAACGAGACCAAAGTATTGAAGACCTAGAAGTTGCCCGTGAGTCCAGAGTTGTTCGTTTGACCGCGACCTTACGATACCTGTGAATTAAGGTAACATTCTCGAGATCGGTGCCTTCTGGAGTATACGGACGAAAGACGTACCATCTTTTGACCGTTACTTCTCCCAGCTTCAGACATTCTACAATGATTTCAGGTGGGCCATTTCGTATCCACATCTAAGCCCTCTTCACTCATCGCATGTACTTCAGCACCGTCCTGCCTCCATCTAAACGGGAATACCCCATCCGCGGACTCAACCTCATACGTCTCCTGATTCAGAACCGCATAGCTGACTTCCATACCACCCTTGAGTCTCTCCCCCTCCCCGCAGACGAGCTTGCGCAGAACCCCTTCATCAGACATCCCGTTAACCTAGAACGCTGGCTCATGGAGGGAAGTTACAGTAAGGTGTGGAACGCTCGGGAGGATGCACCCGCGGAGGAGTACAAGTTCTTCGTAGACAGTTTGATCGGAACAATTAGGTCGGTCTTCCTCGCCTCACATCCCTTGAAGTCAGAACCGGTTATGCTGACTTCAAGTAGAAATGAAATCGCGAGTTGTGAGGAGGCAGCATATGAAAGTCTCCCCTTGAAAGATGCTGCAACGCTACTATTTTTCAAGTCACAAAACGAATTACTGGCCTTCGCACAACAGGTGACGTCTGCTCTATCCATGCGCGTAAACATAACTGAAGATTGTCATTTAGCGACATTGGCAAGTAAATTTGACTGCAGAGACGGTTACATTTGCACAGAAGGGAGAAGAGAAGATGGAGATACCGAAAGAGAAACTGATCACGAACAACTTGGCCTATGCTCGTGAGCTGGAACAGATTGTATAGAGGGCGTACTTGTGGGTCGCTGTGTAATTTACCATCGTTCATTCTCGTCGCGTCATGATTCACTTCCGAGTTTTTCGTATGCGCCACATCCGGTATTCCAAGAATTCAACGAAAACACACAATCAGTCGATAAAAGTACAATCATGAACACGCTACTCAAAGGTTTCTAGTGCCTCCTTTGCTTTCCGCTCTGCCTCTTCAAGTAGATCTTTCGGCACTGGTACATGTTGTCCACCGCTCTCATCACCGATCCATGACATCTCAAGTTCGAATTCCTTTTCTTTAGAATCGTCATGCACGAGGTATATGCTAAGGATCAAAATTTCGCAGGTGAACACAATGCAATGTAGGATCCAAGCTAAGACGCACATTCTCGCCGCTTCCATTACGGCTTCTCTGGTAGAAAGCTCACTGAGATTCAGCTTCTCCATCTCAGTTTTTGCCAGTTGGCGGCCCTTGCCAACTGCTGCGCCATGGTATCCCTAAATGGTGGTGTGTAAGATGAACGCGCTCACAGGGAGGATTGGGCTCACGTAAAACACGCCACTTGGCTCTACGACGTATAAAGAAGGGCCATCCTTGTCAACAGTGCCAAGAATTGTGCTGATACCAAACGGCCGGACGGATGAGTACAGAGTAAACGCTTGCACGTAGAGACCCAGTCGACCAGCGACAGACTAGTTTATAATAAACATGAGATACCTGACGCGTCTAGTCCAAACCACGACAAACCTTCAGTGTTGGTGGTTCACGGAAGTTGTCACGGAAGTTTGCAGCCTCATCTCTTGCCTTGTTTGCGATATGGCGCCCATCGGCAATCAATCCAGCAGTAGCCTATGAGAAGAATTCAGCATAGCAGCTGCACGCACATACACATGATGCAGACCAAGCCAATATGTCTGTCAACTGTCTGAATGCGTCTGTTCGCTCCCGGAACTAATAGCTTCGAGTGAATCAGCTTCTCGACCGCCAGAACAATGCCGTCCTTCACGCGCAGGCCAATGACGGTTCTGTGCGACAAATCTCAATCGAGATATAAAATATAGCGACGATGGGCCATACCCTGAGTTCTCTACTGCTTTATTAGCGTATTCCACCTGAATGAATCCAAAGCTCTAGTCACTTATTCGAGAAGACGTGTGTTATGGAGCCTGACCTGGAATATACGTCCATCGGGGGAGTAGGTGCTCGCGGAGAGATCATATCCGGTTCCAATGGATGTCATCGCCAATGAATAAGGTTGCAATGAAGATTGGAACTAGGGGGAAAGGTGCTAAAGAGAGAGATAAGTAGAAGACAACGCGAAGGTATGTAAGGACGCGCAAGCCCAAGACTTGAGCTTGAACGCGGTACGTATACGTGGGAACAAAATTCCTATCTAAGCCATCAAGGCGCGTCACTGCGAGTCGCGAGTCGCGACCTCCAGACAAAACTCTTGACTTGCCACATTCTTTGTACCCGTTCGACACTCCTGAACAATTCATCATGCAGTACGATGAAGACGATTGGAGCACAATATTGAACAACCATCCCATATTCTCGCGGTCATCAGGTCCCACTGACCCTCTATTCGATGAAACTTCATTCGAATTATCCACAAATACCTTACCGAAGTTTACCCAGTTGGACCCCGAGGATGATAGCCTGGCACCATCGGGAAGGAGGCAAACTATGGTCATTAAAGATGCTGAGCTCATTGTGGCTGTTGGCAAGGAGCTGCGCGTTAGTGCTCTAGGGGACGCAAAGTTCAATAAGGGTTCGAAGTCCTACAAGGTACGTCCGACTATTGTTACATGTCCCAAGCAATAGGAGGTCGACTATGGCTTGCAGTTGTTGCACACACCCAATATACAATTTGAGATCCACCAATTGGCTCTCAATCCAAGTGGCCAGTTATTGGCTATCGCGGGTGCCTTCCAAGTTGCAGTTGTAGTGCTTCCCCGGCCGGGGTTCACAAGGCTGGTACCAACTAAAGTTGATTGCAAGTATGAGTCGCTCTATACGTCTTCGTGGGGTGCGCTGATCTTGAACATTATTTGTATAGATCCATACAAGTAGGACAGTATTATCACGCCTCTACTTCCGCTGCGCCTATAGTCAAGATCGAATGGCACCCGTGGGGAGATGCTGGCTCTACGCTGATGGTTATGACTGTTGACGGGAAGCTTCGGTGCGTGCATCATTTAGCATTCTCGTATACGTGCTGATGTTAGGATGTCACAGTGAATATGACATATCCGTAGATACCGAAGAGCCCCAACAGATCATCTCCTTTGTACCAGAGAAAAAGTCCAGGTCGTTTATGGCTAACGACGTATCTGAACGAGAAGTGGCGTCCTTTACTCTTGGTAGAGGAAAGGCGGACTGGGGGCCTTTGACGATGTATGCGGCCATGAAGAGTGGCGATGTTTATGCCATATGTCCATATATGCCCCAGAATGCGTGAGTTTAATGCATTTTTTCAACACCGTCAATTACTGACGCCGAGCCAGGTCCATTCCCTCGTCATATATTCATTCATTGGAATGCTTTGTTGCGGCCAAGAAGGAATACTTGATTCAGAGCACCTCACCCGACACTAGGTCACTTTCTACCACCTATGACTACCAGCATAAATATGTCTCTGCTCTCCTGAAGCAGTTTCCACCGGGCACTGTATTCCCGGCCTCGTCTCGCTCGGTCTCTGTCCATCCCCCAAACACTGTTAGATATCCTCCTCTGCGTCAGGGACCATTCCTTCTACAACCCTCCCCCCGAAACTTGGATGGCAGCGAAGGTGGCGATGCCACTGATATCATTTATGTGGCATTTAGTCATGAAGTCGAGGGTGAGACGGAGCGACTGGGGGTCGTCCTTCTCAGCTATCAGGATGGAAAAGTTGACGTTTGCCTTGACGTTGAGAAGGTGGAGGCCCAATGGGAGCATAAGCAAGTGCGTAAACCAGACATCTCACCATTCTTCAGCGTGACCTAACACTTCTCTGCAGCACTCGAATGCGGACTTATCACCCATGTTGGCCGTGTACGAGTCAATCGATCTTGGTCTTGTTTCCAGCCTTTCCGGGCTGCAACTGCTGGACCTTTTGCAAGGAAATCATCCCGTCTTCCATGCTGACCCAATATACGACGACACGGTCTACCTGTATCACGCTTTTGGTGTTCATGCATTACATCTTGACAAACTTCTTTACAGCCTCGCAACCGCTCTGCGAGGCGAGGGCTTGGACAGCTCATTGGCCGCCTCTCTTGATAGCCAAGAACAGACGGAAGTCCAGCCAATCGTCACTACATTCTCAGTAGAGCGACGGTGAGAAGCCATTACATGTCCATGCAAAGAGTACTGACCGTCAATCACTACGCTCAGGGTTTCAAATCCAGTCATAGCCGTTGCGCTCCCTAATGACGTATACCTCACCTACAGCATCTTCATTCTCACATCGTCTATGCGTGTCGTCTCTTTCACCCTCAACCTCAGATCCGACGTTCTTCAATCCCGCCCCGCTGACCTGCTAACAGACAAGGAGGAAATCGCTGTCGAGCCACTTCTCAAGCAAATAGAGGGGCCCCCCATTTATGTCTCCCTTCTTGGAGATAAACCGTTTGAAACTCCAGCAATCTTCTCTCGACCGTCAGGATTGCCGTCGATTCCTCGTTTGGCTCTCCCTGGATCTCAGACGCCGAAGGAGTTTCGATTAACTCCGGACACATTGCGCTACTTGGGTCAGACCGTTGAGCGGTTCACAGCGCAAATTCATGATGTCCAGCTCGCATACAGGGAGGTGCGAGCTCGCTCTGCTCTGCAAGAGCAGGAGTATCGACGACAGCAGGAGAAGTCTGGTGATATGGAGGACTTGATCTCGCAGTTGGAGGGTCCGCGGCGAGACAAGACTGACGAGAGGCTGGAGAAGGTTCAGGCTGCGCAGAGCGTCCTTATGTCTAGGTTAAGCAAGACTCTGCATGCGTTGATAAAGGAGGCAAGCCCAGAGCTGAGCGAACATGAGATGGGGTGGTTTGACGAGCTGAAGAGGATGAAAGGAGAGGTCATAGGTGCCGGTCGATATGATGAATCGTCCTTGTTGGCACGCGTTCGATTGGTATGCCATGTGTCCCCGTATTGTACACTGCTAATGCTGACTTTTACATTCTTGTAGCTGGAACGCGAGTTTAATCGGTTGATGCCGCATCTCAACGCTCGACGCGAGAAAGAGTCGAAACGAATGAGGATCCTCTACGAACAAAATCAGCGTCTCGGGGTCTCGCAAGCGTTCGAGCTCGGGAAGCAGTTTTCACAGGAGTTCGTTTCGGTGTCTTGTCCTATCGTCACAGTTGACTTAATGGCTGTTTGTCAGGGAATCACGAATACGCAATATGCAAAGAGAACTGTCAAATCTAGCGTCCAAGCTGGAAGTTTCCTTGGGTCGACCGCCGTCACTACTAGCCAATCCTTCGAAGTGAAGTTTGAACAGGCATGTTGTTTTCATATTCTGCTGTGTTTTTGTTTCAATACTCCTGTATTCGTACTGCCAAGTTTTTTTTTTTGTTACATATCGCATACATTCTATGCAAACGTTCGCACATTTCGAGTCTCTGAAAGCAGGCCAACACGTTTCCATTCGTTTCGACACTTACAATAACATCTAGTTCATGACACAACTGAAGCTGCCCCAATGTCTTCTCCACACTAAGGTCAAATACGCGATTTGCTGCTCCCTCACGAGCGGTTTCGCGGGAAGTATTCCGTAACTAGCCCATTTTGCCTTCAATATGAAGGATAGAAGCTCATACGGAGAACGGGGCCAAAACGGGGCCGTATATACCCTCGGATGGAGCCACTGGGCGCGGGTTGTCCTCGATTGATTTATTCATTCTACCTTTGGTGCGCGTAACTTAAATGTCTCCAATGTCACATCTTCGCTGGATGGATTCGAGCGCGCTCCGGCGGCAGGTGCTCTAGCGTCGGGTTGGCTCCATATCCCAGGTCAGATATAGTTGTAGTCACATCAGTTGAAGGACTAGTGAGGACTAGCTAGGGCGTACTGACAAGTACATACTACTAATGATTTCGCCTGATTCTCATTGTATTTTGAAGGCCTCTAAGAAGTGACATCTAACAGATCTGAAACCCATAAGTAGCGATTGCAAGATATCTGTATGTGTTTAGGCAGAGCATTTGAGTGCAAGTAATAGATGTGCGTCTAGTACTTTTACGTATCGTTGACCTCCGGCATAAGTAGAATCCTAACTTCAGTAATTTGGTACCCAGGGAGCATGCAGCGTGATATATAAACTAAAACCATGGTTCCGCTCTATCCGGGAATATATTATAATAACGTCCGATGATGCGTAGAGATGAGTGTATCCAAGATGAAAGATATGCGAAATCGAATGAATATGCCAAAATAACTATCGAGTGAGAGAGCTGCGAGCCCGCATCTTTTCACCAGAGAACCAAATCCAGACAGGAAACGGAATGCCGATCACGATTGCCAATCCTCCCAACAGCGAATTGCCACCACCATCTCCTAGAGCAGCATACATCTGAGACCCAAAGAGGGGAAACGCNAAACCTAGCATCGAACGGAAAACCTGTAGGCAGAAAAGGAACNGTAAATTCAAGGGCAATTGGAAAGTGAGTTCTNGGACACGTACAGCAGCTGCAGATANTGCAGATGCAGCAAATGAAAAAGCATCTACGAGGTANAGTTGAATTGGAAGGCTGAACGGATGANGACATCAGATGCAGGACAATTAAACACTTNNAGANGGAAAATCTCACAATGTGGTCATTAAACCGAACCCGAAGATCCCGGTTCCAATGATGGGCATGATCCAATGGATTTGCGCTTGCGCAGACCAGCCATACCAGCTGTGAGACAGTCAATCAGGATCGTTTGGAATTGTCGAACGAACAAAATCACCACTCACAATATTCCAACCGGAACGAAGAACGAGCCGAAGATTAAAGCAGGAATCCTGTATTCAGGCTTTCCCTTGCCCCCATTNCGTTCAGACAGCTAGTCCCGTAACAATCAATTCAAGCCAGTATGGTCGAAAATGNTGCATACTTACTTGNGCATATATCTTATTCCCAAAGTGTGCACCGAAGAACGTCGCGAGCATGAATCCTATGCCAAGACCAATGTAGGCNAGACCGGAAATGCCCGTACTGAAGTGNTAGACGCCGGTGAANAATTCTGATAACCTGTCATCAGAATTCATATTTGCAATGAAGATGAACGAAATCGAACTCACGAGGGAAGGTGGCGAACATGAGATAGTATATGCCTAAGAAAAGCGTTGAATTCTTCGTGAATAAAGAGGATGAAACATATGTTTACGGACCATACATCCTGTGAGAAAAATTAGTATCAAATGAGAAATGGGTGGAGCAACCAACTCACAAAGCCATGTAGAGACTTAGAATGAAGCAAATGAAACTTCTAGTAAGTAGAATGAATGGTCGACTCAAATTCTCCATTAGGAGCTTCNTTTTNCTGCCGTGATCCTGGAGCAGATGAGGGTGTGACTTCATAGCNTCTTCAGGGTCCATTTTGGCTGCACGCCGCAGGCGAATTACGGGCGCATANGTCTCCCGAAGGACCGGAATGCCAATNACGGCGGCCACACCAGAGAGGGCGGTGATGATGATGAATATATACTTATAACCAATACTCTCAGCAATGAAACCGCCAGCGATGGGCCCAACGACAGGCCCTAGNAGAGGCGATCAGTCACGTATGAATNAATGAATAAGAATAGNTAACGTACCNACGAGAGGACCCATACTGTACAAGGCCATTGCTGATGCTCTTTCACTGGCAGAAAACACGTCACCNATGACGCCGCCACCGATGGCTATCGGCGCACTGCCCACCCAACCCGCTGCTTGGATTCAACAATCGTTTCANGATAAAAGCGTGAGTCGACTCACAGAGGAAACGAAGTCCTANGAAAGAGCCGGTCGTTGGCGCAAANGCACAACCAAGATTGAATGCCAAGAAGAGTAAATTATTTATATGCAAAACCTGAAAGAGGAGTATGTTGAGATACATGCGTTNTCTGATAGGCAAAGAAAAACTTACCCAGAGACGTCCATACATCTCGGATAATGGGGCANAAATGAGCGGACTGATAGCAAATGCAAGAAGGAANATAGAGAGCGTCAACGCGACGACCGTCTCACTCGTGATCTTGAAGTGTGCGGCAATGTCGATCAAGGCGGGCGCCATCATNGAGCTACCCAAAGGTGGGAGAAANGTATANAAAGAAACCTATCGGTCACCGTAAGCGTGAAACGGTTGCATAAAAATCTTGTGAACTCACGACGCTGACCACTNCCCATTTCTTTCCGAGAGACCAGTTGCGAGGATTAATGGGATCNTGCTCCCAATCCTCCTCNGCATTCTCGAGTGCTTCCTCGTTCTTNTCCTCAGGGATTGCAGATTGGCCCTCGCCGCCGGTGAGCAAAATGGTGGGCNGCTCCGTGAACTTCTCTTGGTCTAGGTCTGGGATCTGTCCTTCGTGGACATCTGCGACTGCTGTAGCAATTGACGCTGTNTCCTGGGATCGCTGCGTTTGNGGACGTNAGGACTCCATGGAGTCGCAATGAGGCCNNAAGAGTNGNTCGAGGGAGATCGAGGGAATGNCATAGTTGTGAGAATGGTAGTTTTATATGNTTCGTGTGCTGACGAGAACGAATGCTACCTTCCCCCAGATTCAGCTCCGAACGGGCCGATCACTTTTTTACATCAGTCCTGTTGTATAACCNGTNCCAGACGACCTCAGCCACCTAAATTCGGGTATAAACTGGCACAAGCATACTTACCTCAGGCCGTTGTCTCTGCTTCTGCTCAGCGTTGCAAATGACTTGCGCCTCTGCTGGCTGCACCACTTATGCACCACCTAGCANGACTGAGACTTCGCGAATAGTCGCGAACATATGCAGAAAAATNAGGCACCTGACCGCGAGTTATNTGCGTGATCTAACCCCGCGGCAGGCCCTGTGCCAATAAGGATCAACTTATTTGCCGCGAATGTTTAGGTCGCCAGGGTCACCCAAGGCCATCATGTTANATGCAACAGAGACTGTATCAATAATAATGAAAACACGTAAGTATGTACAGAGGTATGATTAGACAACACTATATCTTCCAGACGTNGCAGTCGGGTTCCGCATCTCTGCCTGCAGCGCAGCAGCAGATGCCTCGATGAGCAGGCGCTTGATTTCTCGGACAGCATGCTCGACCTGAAGGAAGAGGTACGCCAAGCGGTCAGTATTGTTCGTCCAGTGTATGTCACGAAGACTACATGACAACGCACTCTCCATTCCTCATTGGACTCAATGAGCAGGTGCAGCTTNGGCGGGCCTTCTGNGGGGGGCTCTTTTCCTTGCTCGTAATAAATACCTATGGGCNGTGATTAGCACCTGAACTATCCGAACACATCGTGAAGNGTCACACCTTTGTTNGTCACCGATGCACCCGTCATATCGATGAGCTGTAAACAGAAAAAATAAGAATACCTGGCAAGGGCCGACCATGAGTGAACAAGGGCTTGCCTGAACCATCGTCTCTTTGTTCGTAACCCGCCAACGNGCTTTCTGGGGGTAGTCGTTGATTGGAATGATGGCGTGGAAGTCTGTTGCGTCCGGGTTGACCTTCCGGCCAACGTCNTCTGCCTGTAGTTGAGCCTGCAACGCCAGTTTTGATGCACGCATCTGCGCGTTGAGCTTCGCGACCACGCTAAGGGCCTGCTTGTGTGCGGGACTGTCCTTGCCCGCGCGTGCAGCAGCCTCCTCGGCGGCACGCAGTGACGACTGAATCTTTTCTTCCTCTTTCGCATGCGCCAGCCGCCGCGCGGCCGCGGCTGCACCTGCGACACCAAGTAGACCCTTTGACGAGTCCGGTGCTGGCCCGCGCTTGATTTCAACTTTGAAGTTACCGAAGGTCATGTCGTCAGCAGATTCTTTCTTCGCAACCGCTGGAGTTTCTTCGGAGGGTTTCTGTTCGTCCTCGGGCTCGCCATAGGCCTTCCTCTCAGCTTTTTCGCGAGCATCGCGTTCCTTATCCAATCTGTCAAGACCCTTCCCACCGAAGCCAGAGCCTGCCGCGTGCGCCTTGCCCGTCTTGACCTTCTCGAGGAAGCCTGCGGCCACCAAGCAAGTGAGTATAGTTTGTAAAACAAACTAGGATGAGGGTTCGACGTACCGTTGGCAAGATCTTCAAGTTCTTGAGGAACGCTGGCATTACTAGCCTTCAAAGCTCGATAGATATCCACGGAGTAGCGATCCTGCTCTGGGGTGATGAAGGTGATGCATGTCCCTTTGTTGCCTGCTCTACCCGTTCGCCCAGCCCGATGCACATAATCCTCCATATGGTTGGGTGCGTCGTAATTAATGACGAGCTTCAACTGCTTGACATCCAACCCTCTAGCCGCGACCGAAGTAGCAATGACGATGGGAACGACGCCTGCCTTGAAATCCGCGATCGTCGAATCTCGATCAACCTGATCCTTACCTCCGTGCAACGACATACACAAATAACCTTTGCGCATCAACTCGCGAAGAAGGTTATCAGCAGCTTCTTGCCGGTCAACAAAGATCAATGTCCGTGCTTCTGGGTCTTCGTTGTACATTTGTCCGAGGACTTCGAGAAGACGATTGAACTTCGTATCCTCCGCGCGGACCTCCACTATCTGGTCAATTTCTGCAGCGACAACTGACCGGCCGCCAACTGTGATTTCAAGAGGCTTGCGGAGGATCTTCCGTGCAAGCGAGTCCATCTGCTTCGGGAACGTCGCGGAGAAGAGAAGCGTCTGGCGGTCTGGGCGGATGTTGTTAACGATCTTCATGACCTGCGGCTCGAAACCCATATCGAACATGCGGTCTGCCTCATCGAGGACTAGGTAGGTGACACGCTTGAGGTTGGTAACGCGTCCAGAGTTAGCGGTTAGCAAGTCAATCATGCGTCCAGGTGTGCAAACGATAATTTCTGCGCCCTTCTTCATATCGGCGATTTGATCCTTAATAGGTGATCCACCATAAGCGCAGACAGCCTACAGATAAGAAGACATCTGAGTGACGGTGCAAAATGAAGACAAGGCGCATCAGACTTACCCGTAAGTTCAGAACTTTGAGGAATGGCTTACAGTCTCTGTGAATTTGGACAGCCAACTCGCGAGTGGGTGTCATGATGATCGCGATAGGACCTTCCATTTGCTCCAGAGGGCGCTGATCCTTAATATGCCGGAAGAGTGGTAATAAAAAGGCGATGGTTTTGCCTGAACCAGTCTTCGCGACACCGATTACATCGCGTCCAGACATGATGGCGGGGATGGCTTGGGCTTGAATAGATGTTGGTGCAGTGTAGTTAAGCCGTTTTATCACATCAAGACTAGAAGAACGAGTCAACAATGCAATTCACAACATCAACAATAAACGCACCAATTAGAGGGTAGGCCAAAGTGGCTCCACTTTGTGACAGGTCTCGGGCAATCGACCCCACGTATTTTGATACTGTCCAACTCCAGGCGCAGCAACTCTGCCTCCTCGTCTGTCATGGCGGCAACATCGGGCGGAGGAATATAGAACTCTTTTCGGAACGGCTCATAAGAAATGCGCGAATGATCGACAGCAGCCAAATCCTTCTTCTTGGCCTTCTTTGCGGCGAGAGCGAGGATGTCCTCTGGATTAAGATCCGTAGCGTCCAATTCGTCTTCCACCGTGCCTTCCCCGCCTTCATCTGCACCGCCATCGTTCATGGAATCATCTAGTCGTTCATGCAGACGACCATTGGAGCCTACCATCTTCTTCATATCTTCTGCATTCACCTTCTTGACCTCCTCTTTTACCTCGGACATGTATGCATCGAGAGGGTCGTAATCTTCATCCTCGACTACATCCATACCGTCCTTCAATTTGTTCTTAAGGGCTTGATCAATTCGGTTGGCTTCGTCGTCGTCGTCGTCATCGACTTCGAGGTCGCCTATGCGGGACTCGCCATCGTTCATAGACATGTCAACGGCTGGCATGTCACCAAGCACTTCCAGCTTGCGTTTCGTTTCGACCGAATCGTCCAAAGAAGCGGCAGCAGTGGATGACTTGGCGGCCTTAAGCAAGTCAGGCTTCAGTGGAAGACCTTTCAAGCCGAGGCCACCAAAAGCCGCACGATTGAGCTGGGCGGTAGGTTTTGCGGGGATTGTAGTAGGTACTGCGTGGGCAATGATCAAGTGATGAAATCACAGTAGTTGTGGAGTATCGACGAGAAAAACTCACTTAGAGGAGCTGACTTGCCAGCAAGAGCCATGGCTTTCGCCTTTGCTTCATCCAGAGCCTTCTTAGCTTCTCTCTCTTTCTTCCAAGCCTCAAGAAGCTTCGCTCTCTTCGCCTTCAGCTTTTCATCACCCACAGGAGGAGTGGCGGTGTCTTTAGCACCATTTAGAACAGCATCTGCGGGAGGGGGAGACGGCGGTCTGCGATCGTGGTCACGTCGCTCTCGAGAGCGCGAACGTCGACGGTCGTCCCTGCGGTCATCTCGTCTGTCGTCTCTATGGTCCCGTCGTCTATCATCCCGGTAACGGTCTCTGTCTCTGTCTCTATCCCTCTCCCTGGGCCAGTCCCTGTCTCGCTCTCTTGCTCTGTCTCTATAGCGGTCCCGGTCTCTGTCGTCGTCATAACGCGAACTGGTCCTTTGACTATTCCGCCTGGTCGGCGAAGGAGACCGAGGTGAACGGTGAGAAGGTCTTACCCTCTTATTTGAAGTATCCGGGGAATACGATCTGTCCCTGCGGGCCATATTGCAAGAATGTAGAGAAGAGAGCAAGAAGATACTGTGCTGTCCTGTATGTGGAAGGAGAAATGCACGCGCGTGAATAAGTCCTGAGTTGTTATGTAATGATTATGTAATCAAAGTGGCTGAAAGACTTGGGGAAGCTCCGACTGCGTCGGCACAGACCTTGCTTGCGTGCAGTCAGGACGGAGCACAGCGTGTTTGACGCAATCAGACGACACGCCAGTGGCATTGATCTGTCTGTTGGTAACGTGCATTTCAACCAATCTCATCCATACATTTATTGTGAGTTATTTGCTAGCGCTGTATTTGTGCTAGCAATTACAGCTGCGTGAGCGGAACCATTGCATGACCCTGCGCGCCTTGCTGGACGACGCAGGCATCCCAAGCCCAACACTCTTGTTCCTCGGCACCTTCTCGAATGCAGGTGACTCCGTTCCACCTTTCCGACAGGCGTGCTAAGCTGAGAGACAATGGAGCTGTGAACTTCTCACTGATATTCTCCTTGCCAATCTCCATAACTGGGGTCTCTGAGACGTTCTGGGCTTTGGTGCGTTGCTTGATGCTTCAGCTAAATGGCTCGACCATCGCTGTCAGTGTGTTGCGTCGGCTCTTGTCCGACGCCACGGAAGCCGTGGCGGTGGGGCTCATGAAAGATGTATGTGTCGTATCGGTGTGCGACATCATTGAAGGTGGGACTTGCAGCATGGAAAGCTGCCTGCTAGCCGATGATGTCTTTGATTGGATGGAGGATGGAGGACCACCAGTGGAACTCTCCGACACTTAGCAGGATCCCATCCCGTTGGTCATGTGGGTTTGCTCCGAGCCAGACCCAAATATCTTCCCGAAACCCATCTTGTCGATTGACAAGCCTTTGCGATGATGTCCCCAGCTGGACGAGCCTGAGCCCGAGCCAGTTGAACCTGATCCAGCCTGAAGATATGATGCTTTCTCCGCAATGTAATTCGGTGTGGCCGGTCGGCTACCCGCATTGATGGTGACCATTGGTGGCTGCATCTTGGGTGGAGAGACGGAGGACATGGGTACCGCAGAAGATGGGCCTCTGGCGGAACTGATAGAAGGTCTTCTTGGTGTCGTCTCCTGCTTGACCGAGTGCGCACGGTGGGTTGTGGGTGAATTGCGGGGCTCTATGGGGTTCTCTCTACTCCAGCAATTGAGACCGGTAACGGTTGCATCCGCGGCGGTGATCAACTGGTCCCTGGAGCCTGTTCCTTACCTTCAGGCTCACCGTACAGTCTGCATTCCTTCAGCTTCCTCCCTCGGGTGAGATAGTACCGTTGGCGGCGGTTGAGGACAGAACATCCTCTCGCCTGGAGCTGGCAGCAAGTTGGCTGGAATCCATCGGGACATGTTCATTCCTGTTCATGATGCTGTGGTCAATAGCAGAGGCAGAGAGTGGAGCAGGGACGACCTCGGCAGCCTTATCGGGTGTCTAAGTGTTCGCCTCTGTTCGCCTCCCACTGGAAAGACGGATTGTCATTACCATGACAG
>SGPL01000314.1:11880-39891 GCA_004802705.1 Bondarzewia mesenterica | reverse complement strand
CACGGTCGTCGTTGTCATAGTCGTAATCCTGTGAGGACTCGCCAGGGCTCTGTGACATGGCTGTGGACGGGCGCGACGGGCGGAAGTCCATCCGCTCGTCGATCGGGCCTCCGTCAGGCAGGCCGAACGCGAAGGGATCACCAGACGGGTTCGAGATGGATGAGGAGCGTGACATGCGGGTGACGTCTTGACGTAAGGACGAGCTGATTGCGCTGCCGGACGAAGCTATGGGAACGGATGGATGCTGGGAAGATGCAGCGGCAGCGAAAGATGGTCCAGGAGGGAATCCCATCATCAGATCCGGCATGCCCACGCCGTTGTTTAATGAACTGCCCGATATCGTGTGGTGATGCCGTTGCTGCGGAAACGCAGCAGCGCTGCTCGTCCAAGGACCGGCGGAATCTGGTGGATGTCCGAATGGTGTCATATTGCCGGAAACGTGGGATGCGTGCGCAGGGGGAGCCGACTGAGGCGGGTTAAAGTCGATGGACTGCCGCGACATAGCCGATGAAAGATTCAGAGGGGGCGGAGGGTAGTGAGAGGGTAACGGATTAGTTATCTGCTGCGGCTGATACAAATTCAGTTGATGGTGCAAGGAGAGCCCAGCTGAGCTCGTGGGACGGGATGAGGGAGCGGACGGGGAGTTGGAATGATAGGCAGGCATAGAATGAGGCTCTATAGCGGGCGGCGGTGGTACATTAGCAGTCGAAGAGAAAGAGAACGGCGGATGAGCAGGTGGGCCTGGCAAAGGCAAATCTTCCTGAGGCTCCATTTTCAGAACCTTGATGACACGGTCCCCCGGCCATAGACGACGCGCAGCGTTTCCTCGACTCGGTCAAGTCCACGACGTTCTGACCGTCGTGAGGCTGCGAATCGATTGACCCTACAGCAGAAATCGGAAGGCTGGTCATCGAGAGCTGAACGCTGGATGCCGTCGAAGAGAAAGTCGGGGGCGATGCGCGGGTAGAACCCGTGCCGACTGCTGATCCATGAGAAGAAGTAGAATCTGCAGGCGGACTCGGCCCGTCCACAAGCCTGGTCGCGGCAATCAGCTCCGACACCAATGCAATCGTCTTTTTCAGCTCATCAATCCTTACTCCCGCAGCAACGCTTTGACCTAAAGAGCAGGCTTGTCGAGCAGAGTTGGCCGTGTGCACGATGCTGTAAACAAGGTCAAATAAATCGTGCACGGGAAAACACGGTGGCATCCCCGCTCACTTTTTCAACATGTCGCCAACCACCATCAGATGAGGACCTCCGGGGATGTCTGGCGATCCCTCCCTCTCCGCAAAAGACTGACCTTCGAATTCCGAAGGGGGAAACTGAAATCCCGACCCATGGCTGGAGGTGGGAGGACCGCTGTTGGTTCCCGAGTATCCCAGCTCTGCAGCTGAGCCAAAGAAGTAGCCGGGGGATGCGCGGGAATTAGAACGGTCACGGCCGATGGGAACAGCCATGCTATCAAGAGCGGAGGCGATGGATGATGGGGTGACAGTAAAAGCGGGGTTTATGCCTGGCATCGCTGGGGATGATGCATGAGACGCATAGCTAGACACGGAAGTCCCGCCGGGAGATGACTGGACGGGTCGAGGCATGTCTGGCTGAGATTCCCCGGGAAGAAAGCCATTGAGCACAGGATGAAAGTTAGACATCGCACCGGGGGTGGGGGCTCGGTCGTGCGGTGGGGCAGAGCTAAGAATGTCCATGGCGGAAGCTACGTCCATAGCAGTGATGGAGGAGAGGGAGACATCCATTGGAATGGCACCGTTATGAGCGACGTCGTTGGGAAAGGGAGTCTGTTGGGGGATGGCGGGGGTCGGGTGTGATGAAAGCGCAGAGTCGGAATGTGGAGAGGCGACGCCTTCAGGTACGGAGATGTGCTGAAACTGAACATCGTGGGGGGAAGCCATGTTCAGAGGAGCAAGTGTGCAGTCTGTAACTGCAGAGAAGTGATAAGACGGACTTTATGGGGTTGTTGGATATCGAAAACGAAGGAGTAGTGAAGAAAAGACGGCGGGGGACACTGAAGTAAGCTGTTCGTTGAGCAAGCATAAACTGAAGCCGCGATAGGGAGAGAGGAAGGAACAGAGGAAGACGCACAGAGTAAGTAGTTCTAGTACTAGGATAAAATCTTCGGGAGAAATTGACGGCTATGGAAACTCTGTGGCGGACTCGATCTCAGTCCACCGGGTCCCGGAACCACTGCTCTTGTCCGGCTCTACCACAATACAATATCTCACACAGAGTTTGTGCGCGCGAAAGTTCCAGTACAATACGAACAAGACAAAGGGGAACAACGACGAGTGACGCTGATCAAGAAACAGTCCACACAAGCTCACTCGACGAGTCGTTGCCTGCCCGCATGTCAGCCTTAAGGCTACACGTCACTGTCACACTTGTGACATTTTCGCTTACGCTAGCACTCACCGTGGACCCACGTCCATGAGGCTCGCAATATGCGTAGCCTAAGGAATTCGATGCCAACGATGCATTCCGATTATCCGTCACAAGTCCACCAACGTCCTGAGGCCTGATCGGCGGCGGGCGACTGCACAATGTTCTGGGTATTCGACTTGTCCAGATAGCGTCAAGTGCGTCGACTAAAGGTTCAAAACAAATACGTCAAGCGTGGGCACTAGCTTGGACCCTTCCTATCGGATGGCCGTCCGGAAAGGTACCCTTCACGCTTGACAACTCCGCCCCCACACCAACGCAAAGCAGGACTTGTATATTACCGATACAGTGAACAGTGGCTAGAACTGCAACCATGCAAGAAAATGCTGACAGGAAAGAAAAAACACAAGAGAACAGTACAAACGACTGAAGAATGATGCGGGCACTAATACCGCCTGCGCCCAGGCGAACGAGAGCGCTCCCTGCCTCTGCGACGATCACTGTGCACAAATGGGGAAGATCAGCAATGCAAAACGATGCGTCTGACCCGCAGATGGTGATATTCTAGCGTAGAACACTCACTCGTACCGCGAAGAATGCCTGTCATATCCTCGCTCCCGATCACCGTCTCGATCCCGATCCCTGAAATCATCCCGCGAAGAGCGCTCTCCACCCCTTGGAGGTCCTCCGCCTGGCGGCCCGCCGGACGGGGCGGAGGGCGCGGGTTGCGACTTGCGCTTTTCGCGATCCTCCTTGAACTTGAGCAACATGTTGCGGAGCTCGTGATAGCCAAGATGCATCTGGGAGGAGAGTGACGGTGAGCTGAGACCGACGCTGCGAGAAGAACGAATGCATACCTTCCCACCAAAATGATCCGCCAGTCGACGATCGGAATCGAGCACGGATAGGTATGCGCCGCAGACGTCACAGACTCGCAGTTTCTGGTGGCCAGAGGCCCCAGACGTATCCGTGAGTTGCTGCAATTCTCGCTGAAAAAGAGAAAAATTAGGATTCGAACAATCTGAAAAGAGCCCTGATGACGCACCTCCTTTTCCCCCTTCTCGCTCTTGAGGGCCTCGATAGCAGCCATCTCCTTCATGGATTCCTCCACCTTACCCTGTTCGCCTAGAGAGGGGCGAATCAGCACTCTCCATACCAAGCTATAAGCGGAAGAAGCGCGTCATATGCTGACTTACCCAAAGTCTCGATCTTCTCCGTACCTCCTTGAATGGCCAACTCAATCTCAGCAATTTCTCTCATCTGTCACGAGCACCATGTCAGCCAGAGCACCTCGTCATCAGAGCCAGAAATAAACGACTCAACCAAGTTCGTCGTCTTCGCGTTCTCCTCCGGCGTCTTCTCCAACCGCCTCTGCGCCGTTCGGATCCTTCGGTCACACTCGTCCACAAACGCGAAGATGTTCGACTCGTACTCCGTCTGGAACCGCAAAAAGATGGGATCGTTCGGGCTCGCCTCACGTTCTGCCAAAAACTCGGTCTTCAGTCGTTCCGTATGCGACTTGGGGCATGCGCCCAGGTCCATTTTCTGGGGAGCTCCGTCAGGACGAACGCTATGGGACGGGAGACGGCGCGAGACGCGAACTTACTGTGTTCGTGAAAAGCGTGTGTGGGCACGTCCCGCACAGGAAGTTCCTGCACACTTTGTCGTCCGACCATACGAGGTTTGCGTTTGCTACGCCCATGGCTTCCGGACCCATCATTTGCTACAGGGTGAATACTTGTTAGCAGACCTCGCATGGTATCATCTTCATACACGCACCTCCAACAGCCTACGCTGCATTTCTGCGAGTCGACCCATCTTGCTAGAAATCCCACGAAGTGAAGGCGAGTAAGAATATGAGTAGCCGAAGCCGTCAGAAAGACTGCCGTTGACGTCGTCGTAATTGGCGAAGGGGTGTTTGCAGATGTTTATTGTGGCACAGATGCCCCTCGGACACCGTCACCTCAAAGAAGCGTGACAAAGAAAAATCAAGTAATTTTATCAACACATCGTTATTCGAGTGTTATTCGAAGTCACAGATATTTGAAATAAAGTATTCGATGTCACGAGTTCAAAAAAGTGTAGACCAAAATAATCGAGCTGTACAAAAGCTTAAGAGAGGGTTTATACGGAAGATGTCGCAGCGAGTAAGCACGGCAAGTATATGTAGTAGACAACATGCAACAACAGACATGACGGGATATGCAATGACGGGGTGCTATGGTGAAGAAAGCGACGGACACTGTGGAAGCGTGCAAACAAGAATAACAGGACAAGGATGAGGTACAAACGGGCTACAGGAAAATGGACGCGCAAGAGAGGATGTAGAGAGGATATGATGATGTCGCTGAAATGGATGGTGAACTATATTGCAGAGGCAGGCGGTGCGGCGTCCCGTCCTCGGCCTCGCCCACGGCCACGACCTCTGCCCCTCCCACGCCCGTCGTTGGGCCTTTGCTGCGCGGCCCCAGCATTCTCGACGGGCACTTGGGGAGTATGCGCAGGAGGCGAAGGGAACCCCGGCTGTTGGCCGCGCTTCCCTCGTCCGCGCCCACGATAATATGCACGGGGCCGTGGAGACGGAGACGGCCGAGCCTCGGAAGTGGGTGCACTTTTGTCGGAAGAAGACTCCGCTTTCGACGGCGAAGGTGGAGGAGGATATGAAGCGGGGGCTTTAGGGGGAAGAGGCGAGTTGGAGTTTCCGAAAGACATCAGGAGGTTGAAAATCTCGTCAAATACCCCACCGTCTTTCCTCGCCTTCTTCTTTGGTTCAGCTGAGAGAGCCTTCTTTCCGGCAGGTGAGGAGACCCAAGTCCATGCCTCTTCGATATCCTTGGGGAGAAAGAGCTGCTTGTCCAAGACCATCCAGACAGATTCGGGGGTCTTGGAGTCTATGGCAAGGCGAAGAAGACTCGTGGATGGCGGGGGGTCATAGATGGCTTCATGATCGGCGTCTTTAGTTGGATATGCTTCGAAGAAGTGCTCCAAAATGGGAATGTGGCCGGCCTGAAGAGCTAGATGGAAGGCAGTCAATCCGTTAGAGTCGCGCTCCTCCGGATCGGTATCTCCAAGTCCAAAGAAATGTTAATTGAGGGTCATACGGTTCAACGAAGTACGTACTATGAGCGTCAAGCCATTCAACGAGCTCGGTGTTACCCTTCTTCGCAGCTATGTGCAGCAAAGTCTCCTTGGGATCCGAGGGCATCGATTTCAAGAAACTCTCGTATCCGATCCTCGCTTCGCCACCAGCGGCGTCAACCTCGTCCTCCCAGATACCTTTCCTCACCTTTTCAGCGTCGCCCCGTCGAGCCGCAGCAAACACCGCAGAGCGAAGGGCCTGCGCTTTCTCTTGCCGTGTGCGGACGGCCTTTTCAGCCAAACTGCGAGATGCCTCTGCCGCAGCCTTCTTTTCAGAGGCTTTGGCCTTCTGTCGTTTTTCAGCCTGTCTCCGCTCTGTTGCACCCAATTAATATAGTGAAAAAGATGATGCTAGAAAAGAAAAAACCTTCGTCACGCTGCTTCTCTAACGCAGCTTTGCGGTCAGCAGCCTCTTTAGCCCTACGGGCTTCCGCAGCTTCCTGCTGCTCACGCATGTAACGAACATAGCTAGCGTCGTACTCAGACTGCTTCCTTTCCGGTTGAGATTGGGAACTGAAGGAGTCTACGACACGAAGTTAGTCCCCCTTTGAAGAAAAAAGAGTTGTTGAACACACAAGCTCGAGAGTTTCCCCTATATAACTCCTCGAAGAGGAACCTACAATTCATTCGAGTTTCAACAAAGGCACCTGCGAGAGTGCCACTCGCAAGTAACTCACATGTAAAAAGCCATGTTCACATCTTCGTCAGAATAATCATCGTCGGAGTATTCTTCATAGTCATCATCGGCGTATAGATCGTCATCGTAGGCATCAAATGGATGGAAGTGGGTATGGCGAGGTGGAGGACCAGAGCGGTCAAGGTGCTTCAGAAGAACGCTGTAGGCCTCGCTGAGACTTTGAAATTTAGTAGTGGCTTCTTCATTCCCGGGGTTCTTATCGGGATGCGTGCGCAGAGCAAGCTAGAAATTTATGAGAAAGAGCAGAAGGTATCCGGTGACCGGCGGAATGTCGCACCTGCTTGTACGTGCTTTTCACGACTTCAATTGAACACCCCTTTGTGAAGATGTTACATGAGCCTATCAAACGAGCACCTCTTGCACTGACCTCTTCCAGCCCGAGGACTGAATATGCCTCTGATACGGTAGAGTGTCTTGTATACATTGGCGATAGGGCCCTAAGGGGGGAGGGATTCTGGGTGTAATGAAGAAAGCTGTCGACGCGTGCAAGACGCGCCTTGAACACGTCTATAAATAGACTTGTGTTCACCTTTGCCAAGTGTCTCAAGCTCCCAGCCTTATATGCTCATGCTGCTCATCACACTTATGTTCGTGTTCGTAAAATGCCATGCTATTCGTTCCAACGCCATCGCCAAAAGTTAACCCAGCCCGAAGCACGAAGGGTAATTTTGAGATGGCGGTAATTTTTTAAATTAGCCTGCCCGGATTTTGCCGGGAAGGATGGTGTTGTGACTTACCACACGGTGCGTCACATTGACAACCTCTTGAAAATGTCTACCACTGTGCGTTCTACCAAATTGACATTCAAGGGCGACAAAACGAAGAAGAAACGGAAGAGGGAAGGCGGTGAGGAAGGCGGCAGCAGCAGTCGGCGGCGGCGGGGCGAAGATGACCAGGATCCTGATATGTGGGTTCGACCAGATCAGGCGACGGAAATCCGTGGTCCAACTTTTATCTTCCATCCCTCCGACCCTTCACCCATATGCATCAACTACGACTCCACACGAAACCGTATCATGCTGCATCCTATGGACAAGGATGTGACCGAAGACTCGAAAGAGGCCAACATCGTAGAACGCACCCCGACCGAAGTCTCCCAAGTCTGGGTGACAACGCACATAGCGGGCACGGACACGGTCAACTTGCGTACAGGAGTCGGGGAGGGGAAGTTCTTGTCGTGCGACAAGCACGGTTTGGTATCTGCCGACAGGGAAGCGCGAGGCCCGGAGGAGGAATGGACGCCGGTGGTGTACGACGATGGGATGGTCGCGTTCATGAACGTGTATGAGAAGTACTTGAGCGTGGATGAGGTTGCTGGAGGCCAGCTGCAGCTGAGGGGGGACAGTGAGAACGCTGGGTTCGGAGAACGATTCTATGTCAAGATTCAGAGTAAGTACAAGAAGGAGGCGCATGAGGAGAAGAAAAAGAAGGAGGGCATGTTGGGCGCGCCTTCAATGGACGAAGCAGATACCAAGTGTGTTTTCATCCATCGTCAAGCCCATGTATGAACATTTTCTGACCCTGTCTTTTCAGCAAAGTGTACCAGACTTGGGGAGCTGGTAGGTCAATTGTGTCGAAAGAGGACAGAAAGGAGGCAAGTATCGCTTTCTATTTTACCTGAAATTCAATTCACTTATCATTGCGTAGCTCAAGCGTGCTCGCAAGGAGGGACGATTGGCCGAAGCGTTACTCGATCGCCGATCGAAATTGAAGAGGTGAGAGCCTACAGTATCACCATATCGGATGTCGAATTTATGACTTCCTCTCCAGCGACCGGTTTTGTTAGATTCAGCTCATGGACAGGTGTATTTGTATGTATCACCATTGTTTCCAATCAGATGCTTTCATGAACTCGTTGGGCTTTCAAGCCATTGCCATGCACGTAATTGGAACCAACCCTGAACATCCCAGGTAAGCAGGAGTTAGACTCACAGGTCAGATGTTCTGTCAGTTTGTCTTTGATCCGGCCTACCATTTACACCTAAAATTTTATGTCTAGCCCAGAGCGCTTGTTACTGTATATCAAGGATATCATGTCGCACTTCAGGTGTCTGGTTCGCAGAGGAATGACCGTCCATCGCCTCTGAGACGTGGATTGGTATCCCGTGAACTCTCATACTGTTGAAAGATACGACGCGGGCACCACTTCTGAGGCATTTCTGCACATAGAATCCGGGTAATGCAATATACGTCATGAGTGAAACAGTCGAATAACAAAAGGCTATACAAAGCACGAATGCACAGGAACAAAAGAAAAGGCAAGTGAGAGTAATTGTCCGCACTAGAAAATGACATCTGCATCTTTGCTACTCAATAAGTCACCACCACCACTAGTCTCTTCCTCTTCTACGAGTGGTGCCGGGGGAGGCGAGACGGGCTCCACCGTTTCTCCTGCCTCCAACAGCGCATTTCTCTGGGCTTCTGCGGCAGCTGCCTCCTGTTTCCTCTTCGCTTCTGCAGCCTCGCTGTCGCGTTTCTTCTTCCCCTGCACCTTCTTCAATCTACAAGCAAGTCAAATAGGAGTACAATGTGTACTTAGAACAGAGTCAGACATACCGGAAGAATTCCTCGCGATCCATCTCATCCAATTCACTCATGATGTACTTGATGGTGTTGTCCAATCGTGGGATAATGATATGCTCGATGGCATTGACGCGACGGTTGGTAGCGCGAATGACTTCGTCCAGGATCATGAATGCGGTCTGGAGCGAAGCAAGTTCAACCAAGGTTTCTACAGCCTTTGCGTAAACCTCCTTCGATCGTAGGACTTGCTGACCGCCGCGTCCAAGACCCGTAAGATTGAAGTCTGTAGTGCGCAAATCCGAGAGCATACGGCTACCAGCACCGATAAACGAAGCCGCCTGCGGTCACGCACCTGAGCCTGGTACACGATCGACCTCAAAAGTAGGAAGTACAACGCCAGATACGTTCTCCTGCTTCGCCTTGACTCTGAACGAGGCCGATTTGGCCTGCTCCTGGACGAGATACGAGATGTCTCCCGTCGCGTAAGTGACCTCAGCCAACGAGAACGATGCCAACTGCATCACTCTCCCCATCTTCCGTTTCGCCTATGCAATTGCCCCAACACCATCGCCGTAAGCAGGGCGGGAGTCAGACAGGCGTGCCAGTCCAAGCACATACCTCGTCGACCTTCCTCAGGATGGCCCGGAACCGAGTAGTTAATGCATCGCGCTTTTTTTGCGAGCAACGAATGCCCTGTCTGGGCGCCCTTGAGCCTTAGCTTCGTGTTTGTCAACGCCATACGCGTTGGGAAGATGTTCTCGCGAGGCCCTGCACCAGACATTGTGGGGGTTATTTAGCGGTCCAAGGTGATTGGATTTGGAGCGTAGTTGGAGCGTACAAGTCGGAAATTCGCTCTAAATTTATATCGCGCATAACGCTATCAACGCCGGGATAGCTCAGCTGGGAGAGCAACAGACTGAAGCGAGTGTTTCGCTATCTGGAGGTCCCGTGTTCAATCCACGGTCCTGGCATTTATTTTGCATACTGATATGTACCTGCGTATTCTAACGCTACAATATTGCTACAATATGTTGTTTTCTTTTCGCTCAGAAGCAAGGTTTCTGAATTTTATCATCGAGCCAGTGATCATTGTATACCACGAATGTTTCTGATTTGAATGCATCGACCAATATGTGAAACAGGAGATACATAACAAATCTCAAGCAATAGTATATTTGCCGTATTGTTTCTCTGGGTCGAAGAGCTAGACAGACAAGACATGTGTCAAAATTACGACGAAGATACTCAGCAATAACAATCGCAAAGAATTGCACACTCACCTCCCATCGAGAGGCCGGAAATATGTGTTTATTCCTTTGGTACCAGCTCCTTTCGACGACCTTTCCAGCATGCGATTCGTCCTTCTCCTTGGTAGCATCAGCAAGCAGGCGGACGTCGTCATGGACGTCAAAGTTAAACAGAGGGCCAGACTTTCCTCGTGCTTTATTGACAATGAAGTCGTAGAAGGTATGATGCTGATTATAAGAGTTAGTTCGTCCGCGAGAACAGAGGAGGATTTTGAAATCTTACTTGTGGAATGATCAAGTCCTCCTGTAGTGTCGAAACAAACGTCAGAGACCAATAGCTATTGTAGAAGAGAGGGCAGGGACACACCTTAATGTACATCAAATTGTCCACACTCACCCCCCGCAATTCCGGGAACTGTTGTCTGCATTTCTCCAAGAAAGTACCGATGTCATCACCCTTCTTGCACTAAGGTGACAATAAGATCAATGGCATGCAGAAATATCTGAATTGTCAGCCACATAATCAATGAAAGTAGATTTCAGACTCACTATGACGCTCTTTCTGTGTCCGCTTCCATCCCAGTAAGAATAGGTGACCTCAATTTCCTCCTTCTTCATCTCCTCCTGCTTCCTTATCCACTCCTGCCTCAAACTCTCCCTCTCACGCCGCTCCGCTTCTTCGCGGTCTCTATCGGGCAAAAAAGAGGTATCGACGTGGGGATTCTTCCGGAACTTGGCACGCTTTGCAGCTTTTTCACCATTGGACTCCAGGTTTGGCGTGGACGAGCCGGAACCTTCTTCATCACCGCCCTCATCGTCCATAGCAAACGATAGTGTAGCTTTAGCAGCCTTTTTACGCTTCTTCACCTTCTTGTCGTCCCTAAACAAATTCTCCTTGTCCAGTAAGCCATCCGCTCATATCTAGCACTGCTCCCCTCGCAGAGCAGAAAGAACAGAAAGAAAAGGGCAGAAGATCAAGCCAACTCACTTGAGCTCATCCGTTCTGGCGGCCTCTCGTGCCTTTGCCTCCTCGAGCTCCTTCCTTCTCTGCTGGAAGTCCTCGAGGCGCACGAGACCGACGGTGCTCTTCTTGAGCGACTCCTCCATAGAATCATTTTGCCCAACAAAACGGGCGTTCGAGGGTCGTGCCTTCTCGGTCTCGCTAATGAGCTGTTGCTTTTGTCGCTCATACTCTTCGCGAGCTTGATTCCGCTGCTTGGTGAGAGCGTCTTCGCGGCGCCCTTCGGCTTTGTTGTTAGACATGCTGCGGATGTGATTTTACAGTGTCAAAAGCAAGCAATGTGTCGAGAAAGCAGTCAACAGGTAGTGTGTCGAGAGAGTAGTCAACAGGTAGTCAACACCCAGAACTGGTCAGTCCACGATTGGTCGGAGTTCCAAAGTCACTACACACCTTCCTCCGTCGGCCATGGTACATATTCTCGGGGTGCAATTGCCCGACTATCAATTGGCCAGAGTATGTTTTTCTTTCCATCTGCTTTATGGTAACTTGAGAATTGAAGATTTTTTTCTATTTCTAGTTCGCTATGACCCACTTCTATGGCGTAGGCCATAAAACCGCGCACCGCCTGTGTGCACGCCTCCAAATTCATGACACCTGCAAAGTCAGGCAGCTCACACCGCACCAAGTCACATCACTTGCTGCCTTCCTCTCCTCTCCTGCGACGGCTCCAGCACTTCCCCGTGTTCCCCTAGCATCCGTCAACTTCAAACCACAACCGGCGTCCACCCCTCTGCAACGGCTGCGCGGTTCTGCGACTCTGCTCGCTCCGCCTGCATCTGTTGGCACGGTGAAATACAGCCCGAGAGGTGGAGGAGACCCCTTGCGAAATTTGAAGATTGAGACAGATTTGAAGAGGGAGATACGGGAGAACATCGCCCACCAGCGCATGATTGGCAGTTACGTGGGGAAGAGGCACGCTATGGGGCTCCCGGTTAGAGGGCAGAACACTCAGACGAACGCGAAGACAGCGAGGAAGCTTAACAGGGTCGACCGATACCACTAATATCTGTCATATATTGCCCATGATAATGTCATGCGCCATTGCCGCTGTCACCACCCAAGGTTCTTGTCAATTTCTGAAGGCTCGCAATTCAATTTTCAAGGCAGGTAAAAACTTTGTTTCAAGAGCAAATAACAAAGTATCGTAAGCATACAGCATGAATGTCTCTCGTCCGTCTAATCCTCGCCAAGAGGTACTTCTTCTTCGAGGTATTTAACGAGCTTGACGCGGATTTCCGTCATCTCATCTCCTCTCAGTACATCCGACACGAACTCCGCCTGCACCTGCATTTGAATCTGAAGAGCGAGGAGCACGTCAATCAATGAACCGAAATGCGCTCATTAGTGATGCGCACCATCTCCAGTGACCCTCTTAAAACCCCGCACAAAATGTTACTGAACCATAGACCCCCTTCCAGTACCTCTTCCGGTAATTCGACGAACTCCGCTAGAGGATTCTCATCGAGAGTCAGGGTGAAATACGGATTCGGAGTCGTGGGCTGGGCCGACGGTGTACTTGACCGGTTGGAAGACGGTGGTTGTTGCGGTGCCGAATGTGTTACGGTTGGGGTGATATTCAGAAATGACTTGAAGCCAACCTATACATAAGGAAAAGAAATGCACCATNCTTAGGGTNGCAGATACATACGGACAACCGCCAGACATACCTTGGCGACAACCTCCCCAGTCTCTCTGAAATCGGTGCACCGTCCCAAACTACTTCTCGCCAAAAAGTCCTCAACCAATCTCGTCCCAATATTGTACCCCATCTTCTCCAGCTGCTTGTTGACTTCGGCGTAATCTTCATAATCCTGGATCAGCTGGACAACCAGCGCGCCGTACGTTAAGGCGAAGAGCTCTGCATTCTGTTCTATAGTCAGGTACGGTAAGGAGGATGGAAGACAAGAAGATAGATATAAGGGGGAGAGGTACGCACTATCTTTTCGGTGCGGCCTTTCCATAGGTCCTCGCCGATGGCCTTGTACTGTTTGCTAGTGGTCGCCATTTCCACCACTGTGATGAGTCGAGGACAGAACCCAGACTCGGAGCACCGCGTTCACTCGATAGAGAGTCACAGTGGGTCACTTCCGTCACACTGCTATAGCATCACGCTCATCATCTTCAGACTTCAGTCGCTCGGCTTCATCTTAAAGACATTTTAAAGCCTTTGGTACCTTGCTGTAGACCAAAGCACATATCAAAATGTCCAGACCAGAGCTCCAAGCGCCGCCAGAAATTGTATGCTTCGATTTTACTCATTCCCTTTCCTCTGCATTCAGGGATGTCTGAACACAGTATTATGGCGACACAGAAGCAAAAAAATACACCAACAAGTGCGTCTAGAACTGTTTTCCGTCTCTAACATGTTATTTTGATTTTGGAGCAACAGTACTCGCGTTCAGCAGATCCAGGCAGACATGACTTATCGTGCTCTCGAGCTGCTCAATCTCCCACCAGATGAACCAGCGTTTCTCCTGGACATCGGTTGTGGGTCAGGTCTTTCAGGCGAAATTCTGGATGAGGAGGGTTACATATGGGCTGGTGTTGATATTGCTCCGAGTATGCTGGGTAAGTAAATTGCCATCTCATTTATCGGTTATTTACATATAATTTACGCGAGCGAAGAAATTGCGCTTGAGCGAGAGGTCGAAGGTGACCTATTCTTACAAGACATTGGACAAGGCTTCGGATTCCGCCCAGGTAGCTTTGATGGTGCTATCAGGTATGCTTCCGGAATATGTGCACCGATATAAATAACATATGTTCGCAATAGCATATCCGTACTCCAATGGCTACTCAACGCCGAGACCTCCCACCCGACTTCTTCCCCTCCACATCGTTTGATGCGCTTCTTCACGACCCTTCACTCCGCCCTTCGCAATCCCTCCCGCGCCGTCCTCCAATTCTATCCCACATCTGACGATCAAATCCAATTGATTACTTCGATCGCACAAAAGGCCGGCTTCGGCGGTGGTCTCGTCGTCGATTACCCCAACTCCAAAAAAGCGAGGAAAGTGTATCTGTGTTTGTTCGTGGGAGGTGGAGGAGGTGCACAGGTTCCGAAGGGGCTCGAGGGAGAGGAGGGCATGGATGAGGATGAAGATGAGAAGGTGAAGTTTGAGAAGAGACGGCAGAGAGAACTGAGAAGAGAGAAAAGTGGGAAGAGGAAGGAAGTCAAAGGACGAGATTGGATTCTGAAGAAGAAAGAGGTATGCTTGACTCCAGCTTTTGACATCGAAAAGCGACTCATAAAGGTCCTGGTAGTTGTACCGAAGGCGCGGAAAGGAGGACGTGCCCCGCGATTCGAAATACACAGGTAGGAAACGGAAGACGATTTTCTAGGTTTGACCCACAAATGTATATTTTCTCCCCGTGTATTCTGTGATCTGGTACGATACGTAGATTGTCGTTGCATGTATCATCTGGACACGAAAAGTTCCTTAGTTCCCGCAACGGCCTCTCTCGGTCCGTTCCTAATAAATAGACCCTGCAACGCAGCCATACTGACTTTCCTCCCGGATGTCATCTCATCCCTCACAATCTCTTCCAGCTCACTGCCCAAAATATCTAGCTGATCGGTTGGGAGCTCCGTATCCCATCTCTCTCCCTGCTCACCCCCATAGAAGCGCGTGAATAGGTTCTTCGCTTGCTTGGGGCTGGCATCGTCAATGAGTGCCGCAAGGTCCACGCGTCCTGGTCGGATCAACGCAGGGTCTAGCTTTTCAATATGGTTCGTGGTGAGGAAGATGATCCGCTCTTCGCCCGAGGCTACTCCATCAAGAGCATTGAGAAAACCGGAGAATGTTATGGACGACTGGTATCTATGCGCAACGTATCAATCAGCTACACGAATATGACCAATGCAACGGCCGGATATCGCTCACCCATCTTCACTGGTTTGCACCCGTTTGTTAAATGCGGCGTCCACGTCTTCTATGAGGATGAAACTTCGCTCCGGAGCGTTGGACATGAGGTGGTTTAACTTGTCGTCTGCCAGACCGCGCTCGGACAAATTAAGGAGGCATATGTCGTAGGATAAAGACCCGGCAAGTGCCTGGATGAATGATGATTTCCCAGAGCCGGGGGGGCCATGAAGAAGATAACCTCTGCGATACGGAATACCTGTTCGATCGTAAACACATTTTTATCACAAGAGACGGAAATAAAGTACAAATGAAGGACGAACCTCGGTCAGCATACCACTCCCTCCTCCTCAAAAACGCCTTCACATCCTCTTCAACTTTCTCGCCCACGCCCTCTTGCAAGACGACACTCTTCAGAGGCCTTTTTCTTCGTGGCAAACCGAATGGCCGCCACTCAGTCCCCCATGCCGTGTGGATGACCATCTTACCCTCCTGTCCTTGCATCGCGAGGTCGCGCGCCTCAGAGAGCAGCGCCGGGAAGACGCCTCTATCACGCGAAAGTGTAGTCAGAGTGACAGTCTCCCATGGAGTACCGGACATGAGCTGCATGGAACGTGTCTCGCGTTCGCGTTTTATCTGTGAGAAGGAAAGAAAATCTGTTTCAGTAAACTGTATGACGAATCTCGCTCTCAAAAAAAGGGGAGAGAACACACTTGCATCCATGCCCCCCGGTACTTCAACCAATGTACGCCGGGGCCCGCGACGAGCTTGAAGAGCACCTCTGAGCTTCCGTTCTTCCTCTGCTCGTAGGCCGTCTCCACACTCAATTGATGACTCCGCATCCAAGCCCTGCCCTTCGAGGCCGCTGCCTGAGCACGGTTCTGGTGCGCCAACCATGCGAGGAACCATTCATAGGAGCGATCTTTATTGTTGATCTCCAGCGAGACAAGCAGGCGTCGGCGTAACGCTATCGATGATAGTGTCAGCCCTTGTTTGAGCACCGTTAGGCCCACGCCCACACCCTACGTTCCCAGGGTGGTTCAGCGCATCAAGGGAAAGAGGTAGAAGAGAGAACAGCACACCATAAGACCAAAACCGGCCTGGAAGTAAGGGCTTTGCTTACAACAACATTCGTCAGGTCAGAAGATGTCAGTACACATGGTTGAAAAAAGGCGTACTTGTCTCCGAAAATTCCAGACAAAATTGAGGCATCATGTCCGCCGGTGCTGACATTCGGCAGCGAGGGTGAGAGCACGGAGCCTGAAGGTACATTGGACGGAGTAGATAGATTTGTAAGTGGAATGGTAGTCTCTTCACTACCCATGAACGGTACAGGTTGCAAAAACGTATAAGTAACGGCCGACTTATGCACGATTCGGAAGTTTCAGACACGAAAGTAGCAGTGAGAGAGTCGCCGTCAATTTATACGCGTCGCGTCGCGTCAACTGGAGCTACGGAAGCAGCAAGTATCGTTCTACAAAAGATCTTGCTTGCATTCTGATCCATGCAAAGTTGTATGTACGTACGACACCCTAAGCAGTATATAGCCTCCTTTGTCCATACACCCTCCCGGCGAGAAGCTACGTCAACCACACATAGAACACAAAAATGAAAACATTAACTAACTCAGCGCCATCGGATGGGAAGGAAAACAATGAGATGGTTACATTTAAACAGTATTGGTGTCGTGATATTGAGGGAGGAAAAAAAATCGTAAACAACAGCGGATCGAAAGCAATTACAGGTCATCATCTTCTTCGGGGAGCGGGACAGCCTCAGCCTAGTGAAAAAAAGTGAAGTGGAGCTCGTGAGACAAAAAAGTCAAAGAGCACACGCATTGAATATAAGTTACCTGTGCCAACTCCTGGGCGTACTGCGCCATCAAAGCAGGATCAACCTCGACCGTAGCCGGAGCGAGAGCAGGAGCAGCGACAAACTCGAGGGTGGGATTACTGGATGAAACGACATTAAATCTGACAGATCTCGCAAGCGACCGAACAACACGAACCCAACGAGCTTCCTCGCGAGCCAGAGGAATGGCTTCTCGAAGTTATAGTTGGATTTTGCAGAGATCTCGAAGTACTGGATGCTCTTCTTGCGGTGGAATGTAACCTGAGCAGTCTTAACTTTCCGCTCCTGATGCACAAAAAGGCAGCAATGCCCATGCCATGAGTTGTACAATCCACGAACATCACCGCACGGGACTACGCACCTTTACATCAACCTTATTACCGCACAAGACAATTGGAATGTTTTCGCAGACCCGCTCAAGATCACGGTGCCAATTGGGCACATTCTTGTATGTGATGCGGGATGTGACGTCAAACATGATAATGCCACATTGGCCCTGAATGTAGTAACCGTCACGAAGACCACCGAACTTCTCCTGGCCGGCGGTATCCCAAACGTTAAAGCAGATGGTGCCAAAGTTGGTCGAGAAGGAAAGGGGATGAACTTCAACACCAAGGGTGGCTGGCGAGATCGCGTGAGCAGAGCGGGTTGCAATAATGTAGATACTAGGTGATCAGAAAGTTGTACGCCAAACCTACCGATGTATTTTTTCTCAAATTCGCCAGTCAGATGGCGCTAACCAAAAGGCAAAAACTCTTCAGAACTTCACCGAAATAGCATTCAGGGCTCGCAGTTGCTCACCTTGACGAAAGTGGTCTTTCCTGTTCCTCCATCACCGACTACACACCATCACGAAGTATTCGAGAAGCGATGGAAAAATTGCATGCAAAGACAGTAGGATAGGAGCGAGATCATGACATCGATCAAAGGGAAAAAACGCATACGAGTGAGAAACAAGATACAGTGTGGCGAGGACGTATATGATGCCTACCGAGGACAAGCTTGAAAGTGGGGATGTTTTGCTGCTCAGACATGATGAAATTCTATAAGAGACAATGAATAAATGAAGAAAAAGAGATGGAAGATGAGCACGACGAAGAGGAGAATCTCGCTTTGCAAAGGCTTAAGGGAGGGACAAATTTAGTAAGCAGTGGCGGTTGCCGAGATCGCCTTCAAGAAGCGCTCACACCTGGTTCACCAAGAAACTTCATAAAGATTTCAAAATTTCATACCCTCCTCCGTTGACCAAAAAAAAAACAATTCGGCCATTACCACAGCTGTCGGTAGCTCGGATTTTTGTTTTTTAAACAAGCTCACTGCTGCTGTCATAAGTCATTGAGTTCGAGAGCTCGAGTTAAGCCTGAGGACAGCATGAATATGCAGACAAAAACATTGTCACAAATCTAGAATGTCATATGCACTGCAGTGTACCCTACTAATCCAAACCAATCCGTCGAGGCCCACCTTAAGTTCTCTCAAGTCCTTCCATCCAAGGCAGCTTTACTCCTCATTACAACCTCGTGGATCTGTATCATATCACCCTCACTATCGACGTGACAGGATCCGATACGAAGCCCATTGCCCCAGGCGTGTCACCAGCAGCAGGTAGACGATCAAAGTATATGGACAAATGTTACAGAAAAGCCAGAGTACTACAAGAGCGTGTGCGCAGTATGTTTCAAGTGCACCGCGACACTGTAACCTGCAATTCCAATGACTGGCTGACCTCACAGCACTCAGTTGCATCTCAGCGGCCTCCAAAGATCTGCCAGACTTCCTTCTCTTCAAATTTCTTTCTTTGCAAAGCTCTGATTGTGTGGGCACTCCTTGCATGCTTATATGTTTCTCTGAACTCTCATCCGGAACTTACAGGTGCGTGGTCAACCAGCTAGATACTTATCATATGGCGACAAAATGAGATGATGGATCGAAGCGTCGACGGCAAGCCTGCCGTTTGATGACGAATGTATATTGTGCCAAACATACGCTTCATTTTAGACTTTTCTACCTCATATCTACCCCAAAATGGATTTCAGTCATCGACTTTGGTACTAGAAGTGTACGGATCCAGCAGGCCCCGTGGCCGAGGTCAGCAGAATCGATCGGCAAGGTCCCGGCATTACGGCATGTACATACCGGTCACGACCATCTCAAAATAAAACAGATCGGCCTGCTGAGTGCGGCCCCCCTCCCCACTCGACTCTTCCGTCGTTCTCTCCTTCTCACGAAACCCCTCCCTTGGGCTTTTGTCGCTGAAGAGGCTGCTTTTCAGTTCATCGCAGCAGCGCCTTCCTTCTGGCAACGATTTATAGATCGAGAGATTACATGGATCATTCGGTAGAAACACCTGCGTCGGCGAAGGAAGATGCGGCCGGCCAACATGTGCAAGAAAAGCGCGAGGCTGGCGCTTCGTGGAAGGCTAACGAGGAGCATGTCCTGCCCAAAAATCGGCTTTGGATCGTATTCTTGGGTCTCATGGCTTGTACGTTCTTGGCAGCCTTGGATCAGGTATGTTTGTTTGTTCCCCCGTCGCGCCTTTGTGTATGACACTTGAAAATCCAAGACTATTGTTGCGACTGCCCTGCCCACTATCGTTGAAAAATTGGGCGGTGGAAAGGATTATAGTTGGGTTGGGAGGTGAGTTGGTGCTGAAGCGCACGTCGGTCAGTCTTACCGACTCAATCTCTTCGTAGCGCGTACCTCTTGGCAGCAGCAGCTCTTGCACCGCTCTACGGAAAGTTATCGGACCTAACGGGCATGTGTCTTCATATTGTTCTAATACTCGTTCCGTCTCATCACATCTCTCACAGGCCGTAAACCGATTCTGTATTCTTCCATTGTTATCTTTTTGGTGAGGCTGCAGTGTCATCCCGTAATCATCCTTATTGATCTGACGCATGGCAAAGATTGGGTCTGCATTATGCGGTGCCGCACAAAACATGATCTGGTTAATTGTCTGCCGTGCCATCCAAGGTATCGGAGGCGGTGGCATCATCCAGCTTGTTCAAATTACTATTTCAGATATTGTTTCCCTGGAAGAGTGGGTGGTCGCGGATGGTTATGATTTTAATACAGGCGTTTGACTGACAATTTTTCAGCCGTGGAAAGTTCGGCGGCGCGCTAGGCGCAACTTGGGGGATTGCGAGGTAAGCACAGCGGCTGCCATCTTCTATTGCAGTTCATGTATCACCTAATGCTTCAGTGTAATCGGCCCTTTACTTGGAGGAGTTTTCACAGACCATGTCTCATGGAGATGGTCAGTTGTGTCACTATATTTGTCACTCATCTCGTCATTCGGCTGACCAGCGACGGCCGTCTGATAGGTGTTTTTTCATTAATTTGTACGAACATATCTTTCATTTAGATATCATCGACGGCTAGGCACTCATATTCAGGCTATATTTCTCAGACCAACTGGCGGCATCGCGGGTGCCATCCTGTTTTTCTTCCTCAATTTGAATCCGCATCATGGCATGAGTCTGCGGCAACATATTCAACAATTCGATTTCGTCGGTTTGCTTCTCATGATAGGCGGCGTCGTATGCCTGCTTATCGGATTCAACAGCGGAGAAACGAATTGTGAGTACCTTGAATTGTATATTATTACCTCCAGTCGTAGAGGATATCTGTAGGGTCTTCTGCAGAGACGATAGCTCTGCTCACTATCGGTGGCCTACTCATGCTTGCCGCAAGCGTCAACGAAATATACACGACGCGATCGCCTATCATACCCCCACGGCTATTCAAGGTACGGAGCCCGTCACCATTATTGACTCTTGATCATCATTCATACTTCACTGCAGACAAGGACCACAGCAATCATATTGATAACTACTTTATTACATGCTATAGCTTTCTTTGGTGGTAAGCATTCAACGCGGAGAGGTCTTAATCCCGATCGACTGAGTGCCATTCCATACCAGGTGCATACTATCTACCCCTCTATTTCCAAGTTCTTGGGTCGTCAGCTACTGGTGCAGGTGTCCGGTATTTTTTTTATAAATTCTATCTGAATGGCGCATCTATTGACGGATGTTTGATCTCCAGGATGCTTCCGTTTTCACTAGGAGGCGCACTTTTCTCTGCGCTCTCAGGTCAACTCGTAACACGCACAGGAAGTTACCGGCCCATTATGTGGTTTGCATGGGCTGTCATGGTCCTTGGATGGGGCCTGATGACAACGCTGGATGATACCTCGTCGACGTACGTGTTTTGGTCCAAAGATATTGCGCCCGTTGTTCACCCTTCTTTATTATTACCACGTAGGGCGGAGAAAGTCCTCTATCCCCTCGTTACTTCGTTAGGCATCGGCTGTCTTTTCCAGGTTCGTCATTGACTCGCGTCGACTCACTTGCCCAGCTCTTACAGCTTTGTTCATCAATCACTCAATGGCCCCACGATCGATTTAGACGCCCCTCATCGGTTTGCAAGCTGCAATGCCCCTCAAAGATATGGCCACGTCCACGGCAACCTACGGTTTCCTCCGGTGAGACTTTGTCTGTTACAGATCCCATCTTTCCATGCCCATCTCATTGGGTGCGCATGTTCCAGGACACTGGGAGGGACCATCGGGACGTCGATCGGGCAAGCCATCTACTCGAGCGTGTTGAGGAAGAAGATCGCCAAGATCCCGAACATCAGTTTTGATACGTCGCCCGCGGCGCTCAGCGAGAGCGTGCGGCAACTGAAGAACATTCCCGTGAGTAGTTTCCTTCTTTCCATGTACTTGTACGTGTGGACGAAGGATACTCATGACCGATGGGCGTCTGAAAGGAACCCGCGCGCCAGCAGATCATTCATGCATACGCGCAATCGATAAGTACGATTTGGATCGTGAACGCGCCGATCGTAGGTGTTGGGCTCATCATGGGTGCGTCCTTTTGGTCTTCTCGTCGACCTGGCGCTAATGACCTTGACGTACATCGCCCGGGCGCTAGTGTTGTTCGTTCGAGTATATACCTTGAAGCGCAACACGGTGCGCAGTGGTGCGCAGAAGGACGTGGAGGCGGGTGCTGCGGCGCCTTTGCCAGCTGCAGGTGCAGCTACGGATGTGGATGAGAAGCACGAAATCCGAGAAACCGGCGCTGAGCCAGAGGAGGAGAAGGAAGGGACGTTGGCGGGCGGACTTGCGGAGGAGAAGAGTCGGTCGTCGGGGGAGCAGGCGTAGACCCGATGTCCCGGTATCTATGTCATGGTGGTTGAGTACGAGTTTGCGATGATTTTGCGATGTCTTGTCTTCGATTCTCTTTCTAATGCTCTTAGACGACCCGTTCACGACGGAACTACGGACTAACGATTTGCGGAATTTTGTTTCTTACGCAGCGGGCTGGTGGAGTACCATTAGACACATAAAATATTGGAGCATTCTGCTGTCTGACATTGTATTATGTCGCAGTACGTGTCCGATCTACATAACTTACCTAGAATCCGACTTGCTTTTGGGTGCCTCGGCAGACGTGCAAAGAATGTCCAAAAACAAAGCCAGAGAACCAACAGTTTGTCCATGGTGAACGACGACGATGACCAATAAGTGACTGAGCGGGAATCTCGATGTATTTGAGATTGCATCAGCACATACGCCTTATAGAGCAGAACGTTTACGATGGTCGAGTGGTGATCTGGGATCTACATGAAACACCCCGATGCAGGCGCCTCGGGCTCTGAGGGTTGGGGAGGCGCCCAAGAGTCGATAGACGCGCGCTACTAGAGAAAGTTCCATTGTCGACAGAGACGTCCGCAGGCGCGTTAGACGCCCCTGCATCGGAGCGGAGAAAGATATGTTGGGCGAACAATGGGACGACGTGTGTCAATGGCTGAGATTCACATGCGTGGGGAAACGGATTGAGTCAATAACGACAGGTGTCAGCGGAAAGGTCTGTGGACGGGACTGCTGTGCAGCAGTCGTGCGAGTGCGGGCGCAAGGGTATCCGAAAGGGACACAGTGCGAGCACGAGGGTTTCGAGGCCGACACATCAATGGGCGGGGCGGGTAGGTGCTGTGCAGACAAGGTTGGGGGGCGCGTGAGGGAGGATACAACAAGACGATGGACTGCCGAATCTCTCTTCGAAAGATAGGCGCTGACCGATAGAGGGGTCGCTCGATGCCGATGATGATGGTCGGCGTTTCAGGCCCCACTCCGCGTAGAGACGAAATCACAATGGAATAATATTCGATGCCGAAGTTCCGTTCCTGGGCAGACGTCGTGTGCTGTATGTAGTGCAGCGGAATTCGAGACCATCGGGGAGACAAGGAGGCGATTGAGATTATTAAACTCTATGTGCGACGCGTCAGATGCCGGAGTCGGTGGTCGATACATATGGATGTAGCGGTCGATGGTGCTCATTTCTCGGGATCAAGAGCCGCTGAGTATTCGTTTTTGTTCTAAATCATCGGGGATTAGTTATGAGACGGAGCACATGAAGACGTTATGGAACGGAAAGAAATAATTACATTCAAGTCAATGATCAATCTAATTGGGTGCCATCAGGCGCAGTGTTAGGACCAAGGATTGAGCGCCCGATGAAGGGCTAATGCTAATACTAATCATGATGAAAGAGTGAGTAGACGCCTTTGAGGGCACTTGAAGCTGCACGTTACGAGGACTGTCTGTAAATGGTGAAATTGCACAGCGATGCTCGGGGACAGGCACAGCCTATAGGACGAATGGTTGAGATCTGAGAACAAGCGCCTCGGGGAGATTATTGTACGGAGTGCATGGATGAGACCAGTTGCATCAATCCATATGGCAACCTGTCTACGTTTTTTTTCAGATGCAAGAGCTGGCTGTGAGATGGGATTACGCCAGAGGACTGGAGAGGGCCGGGGTTGGGCGAGGCTCTGAGTGGGAGAAGATAGAGCGCTTGAACAAGAGATGGATGATCCCCTGCAGGGAGCGCTCTGAGCTAGGAGGACGTGCGTACTTAAACCAGCCCGCGCGATGGTCGGTCTCCCACGTGCACGGCAAAACCTAACGGACAACCTCGGACGCTCTCACACACACTCCACCACTGGACCCTGCTCTTCGCCCATGCCTTCAGAAAATATCTCCCATCCTCCCAGCTCTCAACAACTCGATCTCCTTCAGCCCCAGGTCAAGCTCTGTTCACGATGTCACTCCCCCCTGTCCGCAGACATCGACAGCACCCTACCCCAGGCCTACCTCCACGGAAGCGCCGACGCCAATGACCACCTCATGATCTGTCGTCTCTGTCGTGATCGACTCTTGCCTCGGGCGAGCATTCAGTCGGCACAGGAGAGGCTCATGTACGTCGCTCTCGGGCAGAGCTTCGTTCGTCGTGTCCCAACGCATGCCATCAACGAGGCAGACTCGATGACAAGACCCGTCATTGACCGCTCCCTCGATGACGATCAAGATATGGAATCGCCTACTTCTGCTGTTTTCGAGCGCTCCTTCCCCTCTACCTCCGCCGCCTCTCAGCTTATCTCCGCCGCCTCTCAGCTTACCTCCGCCCCCAAGCCAGCACGATTGTCCCTCGACTGCTCCTCTTCATCCTCCAATGCTCCCATTGCTTTTCATGCTCCCTCTCCTCTCGTTCAGTCTCGTTTTGCGCCTTCCGTCAACAAGAATACAGCTCGGCCTGAATATCTTTGTTCTCCCGATCCCTTCGTAGATATCTCTCGGATCCGCATGCGCTCGCAAGGGCATCACTGTCTCTACCCTGGCGCTACGTTCCAGGGCACGCAGAAGAGCGGCAGGAACAGCTACGACGTCACGGTGACCATTGTTGTCAGTATTCAATTGTTCTCTACGTTATGCTTGAGCCATGTTGATATTTCGTACTCAGGACGTGGATTTCTCTTCGTCATTTTTGTGTGGTTATCTCTGCATCCGTGGACTAACCGACGATTGGCCCGAACTGACGACGTATTTCGACGCCGAGATAATTGGCACTCGATACGGATTCCTGACTCAAAATTGGGGCGCTAATGAACAGGAAGACATGGTCCATTGGGCCCGTTTTCCTGCTTTCCGACATATCAAGAATAAGCTCAAAACGCCTCATTTGACGACCGACAGCGATTGCGGTGCTGTGTTCATGCGATGGAAGGAGCGTTTTTTGGTACCTGACCACCGCGTGCAAGATATCAATGGTGCTAGTTTTGCGGGTTCGTTCTTCTTTTGATCCTTGTGTCTTCTTTCGCTCATAGCCTTTTTTTGTCATTCTTTTTCCTGCACAGGATTTTACTATGTATGCGTTGACTTCAACTCTCATGCCAGTGCGCCCTCGATCATGCGTCCATCACCGCTTCAACGGTCTTCGGTCCTCGAAGATGTGGACGCCGAAGCTGCACTGCCCGCGCCCCCTCTGAAACCGGAACCAGCACCGCGGCGTGCGCGGGAGAGTTCTACCCGAGAGGAGAGCAGCGTGTCGCGGCGCTCCTCTTCGGTCGGAGCACGGTCAGGACCTGCCGTGGCGACGATGAGTGGCTTTTACTTCCACCAGAATTCGGAACCGTGAGTACAGCACATTTGTCGGTACGTCTTTTACTGAGAGTTGCCCTCTTTTTCACAGATACCAGCAGCTATCATTGAAGCACGTACCGGAGAGCGTGAGCTCCAGCTACGAGCTCCGATGAAAGGCTCACTGAAATGGGTCTTCTCTTTCGTGTTTCATCATGTGACTGTACAAAATGGAGTATCGGTGTTTATGTCGGCTTTTGCTGTGGGTTCTTGAGCGGAACTCTGCGTCCCATGATGCTTTCCCCCGATGTTATCGTATTCCTCTCATTCCTCTTCCGCGTTCTTAGTCATTGACTCCCGTTTTCCTCCCGTCCTGTTGTCTGGCATCAGTGGCCCGCTCCCCTCTCTCGGATACCGCTTGCTTCATTACGATATTTACGGATTTTCCGTTCGCAGCCCCGCCCATCCCCCTCTTCATCCGCGCATCACCTCTATGGGATTTTGACCGTGTATTTGTTCCTTTTTCTCCATGTCTGTTTCTTTCTCATCGTTTTTCGTTTTTTTTTTTGTTCTTTTTCGCCTGTGACATGATTTCCTGTTCTCGATGTTTGATGGTACGATATGTTCTACGACGAATGCAAGCATTTTTTTTCTTTGTCAGCCCCGGTGTGCAGCGTTCCAGATGACGATGGGCAACGTCACATAGGCTTGTGAATCCACTTGATGCGTATATTCGCTCCATGGTCAGCGCTTGTTCAGAGCACGGTCTTCGTCTGCTTGCACCGGCGTACAACTGTGCCCACGCGCTCGTACAATTTTATTGGTACACGCATCCTCTCCCACATCGAAGTCTCTCTGTACCTGGTGAGTCCCATGTCAATCCGAGTCAAGAATTCAGTCAGTCTCACCAACTATATGCGCATATACATAGTCTTGCCTGACGGCCAGCGCAGCTCGACATGAGTCAATTCTTCGACTCTGGACATTCTCTCCAGCATACGTCTGTACTCACGTACTCGTACACATCTACTGGTACACACGTCCTTTTCCACATCGAAGCCCCTCTGTGCCTGGTAAGTCCTATGTCAATCCGAGTCAAGAATCCAGTCAGTCTCACCAAATATATGCGCATATACACAGTGTTTCTTGTCTGACGGCCAGCGCAGCTCGACGTGAGTCAATTCATCGACTCGGGACATTCTCACCAGCATTGATTCTTTATGACATGCAAGCGCGCGGGAGGCTGCGTTGCAATGGTCTTTCTCAATTATACATGCCTGACGACTTTGAACAGCGCCGGCGCAGCGCGCATCTCGCTCGGACGCTCGATCACTGTTCCGACGTTGACTATCGGGATCGATTCCGTCTGATTGCTCGAGCCTAGCGAGTGATTGACAGCTGGTGTCTGTTAGTAACTTAGGTAGCAAGCCGATCCTTTTTCCTTCTTTTCNTTTTTCTCTTTTGTTTTAGTCACCGGCGCTGCGGTGGAAATGTGTGCGCAGCCTTTGCGTCGGACTGCCACACAGACGCGCCAATGGGTGAGAGGCGCTCAGGACTTTTCCGGGGTGTGTGTTCCGCCTTTGTTTGATTCCCTTTGTCGGTTCTTACTCATCTTACTGACCCCCGGTGCTTGTTGGATACTAGGAGGGGTGGGCGCCAAGGGTTGGCTGGAGACCGAGCGATTGGGCGCGGGCGGCGTGCCAAGGACCAGATAGGTGTGCTACTTATTCAATGGAACTGCTATCTGACACGGCGTGTTCGGTCTGATCTGTGCATCCAGCTGCGCACCGCGTCCCGTTGGTAGGTTAATCATATATTTCTAGAGGGAACCTTTTGGCGTTGAGTGATCGCATCCGCATCGCCATGAACGTCCCGTTTGGTCCTGCAAGTCTGGAGATGATCGCAGATATGGGAGGACTTGCGGTATCGGTGCAGCCGGCGATTCTTTACGCGCTATGCGCATCGCAGTTCCCCCGGTCTGCCTGACCTTGCTGACGCATCCAAGCATATGTTTTCTCTGTTTGTACAGTATGAATGTTCTTTGCATTTCATTTTCTCTTTTGGTTTTGGATCCTAGTGCTTCATTGGGCGCAGGGCGTCCGTGTTACAGTGTCGCCGAGTATACTCCGGCACTGTTTCTCCAGGCTTAATTCGTGGCCGATACCACCGATCCGTTTGCTTCACCTCCCAGCGCGAGTCTCTACCGCAGTACGAAGACTAATTTGAGCCATACGGCGTTGTTCTGTGCGCTTCGTTGTATGGTGCTTGATGGGCCTTAGCGGGCGATGTACCCGGTGACGAACGTGAGTACCATTTTTTACAATTCTTTTCGCTGCCTATATAGGAGGACAAGGCTTGGCTGATGGAGGCAGTTGTAAGGACCTATTTTTGTCCCTCAAGACCCACCGCCCCAAACACGAAATCGACTGCAACGCATCCCACACCCACGCTATCCCACAGTCCAGGTTGACACATCATCACTCCAACCTCATTCACGACTCCTTCCTACCGTCAATTCCCTAGCTTCCGTGCTTTGGCGCTTAGATACGCGAACGAACACCGAATCCACTTTACCAGCGGTTCAAAGTTACATCAAAACTCGACTCACACGATCAATTCACCCGCGGTATGGGCAAGCGAGTGCAGCATCTTGTGCTCCTGATGATGCATACTGCATCGCTTGCTACCGGCTCCAATATAGACAGCATTGGTTGTGCTACATATCGCAGGGATGTTTTTCTGCTATTCATGAGCTCATAGCGACCACGGTATGTTCCGAAAGGTTGACTTCTTGTGTATGAAGGAACAGTTGTTCAATTGGACGGCTGGAAACCCCTCTGGGTCTTGTNTTNTTT